>OMLI01100672.1:0-10957 GCA_900302605.1 Rondeletia loricata
CTGTTCCATAGGATTTAAGTTTACCACAGAAAAATGTAATATGTGCATGATCAGCTACTTCCCTACCACAGTCCCTCCAACATTTGGGTGTGTTATCCTTATTGATTTTTACGTGTATGTTTGGTGTTAGGAATAGCCTAGTCTGAATTTTCCAAGCAAATTCCCTCCAAAAGGAGGAGTTCGTAGTTTTGAATGGAGTTGAGCAGCATTTTTCCCAATCTTCCTTTGCTATTTCCTTACCTATTTCATTCTCCCATTCAGTTTTGCTGGGGCGGCTGTAGCTCAGTAGGTAGAGCAGTCGTCCAATGATCGAAGGATTGGCGGTTCGATTCCCGCTCCTGCTGAGTTTACATGCCGATGTGTCCTCGGGCAAGACACTTACCCACCTTGCCTCGTGTGAATGTGTATGAATGATCTTGGTGGTGGTGGGAGGGGCCGTTGGGAATGTGTGTGAAAGAATAATGGTTTCTGTAAAGCGCTTTGAGCACTTGGAAAAGCGCTATGTAAATCCAATCCATTATTATTATTATTATTATTATTTAATCTTGTTTTCATCCTCTATTTGAGAAATTCCCAAAATGTTAACCATGGTTGTAATTGTATTTGATTTAGCCTTCATTCACTTTAGTCATGTATTTCAGTATTGGGTTGATCTGAAGTTTTATTCTTAATAGGTGAGGGATCAATAACATTATATCTTGCTTGTTTGAAATTAAAGTTGCTGCTTGCTATACATGTTAATTAATCTTACCTAACTGCCTAGATGTAAAGTGATTGGCAACGCATAGCCAGTGATACATGTGTGGGCACCAGGTTAATGGTTCAGTCATGAAAGATTGCTTACTATGATATAAAGATAAGTAGAGTTAGAGAAGTGATTCAGCCGACAAATTAATCAAGTCAGCTGAATTGCAATTGATATGACAGACTAAGGCATCTTACATTGAGCACAGGGCGGTTATAACTAATCAGACAAATGTGCTGAACTGGTTGTGTGTAGATCAGTTGAGCCACAGTTGTGTTATAGAGTGATCCCAGTAGATTAAGCCAGCTATGGAGTGGATCCAGCAGCATGGGACATGGATCACAATGACAACACCAGCATGTGAAAGCTGCCTCATCTACTATGATGCATGCTGGGATCTGCCCGTGTATGCCTCGGACATACATGGCTGCTAATGGAGCTGTCGGTCCACCAGTCAGGTCTGTTTGGACTCGGCCTCTGTGTGATAGCTCTCCCCTCTTGCCCCCCTCCGGGCCACAGTCGACAACCCCCCCTCAGGTATGGCCTTTTGTCACCAGGCTACGAAGGGTATACGCCTAACCAAAAAGGGGAAATGGTAAGGGAAATTGTCTGAGTGCCTCACAGTGTGACAGATCCTCTCTAACAATGTCCCCAGGAGGGAGAGAAAAGAGAGGAGGGCGTGATAATGGATCACAAAGGGCTGCCATGCTGTGTGTCAATCTAGTGAATATCCCCACCACTTCTTTTCAGCTGTGTGTGTGTGTGTGTGTACTGTACTTCTGTGTTCATCCAAGATCTTTCAAAGTGGTTGTGTGTATGTATGTGTGTATGTTTCTATGTACAGTATGTAAGTATACTGTACTGTATATGCTTGTGTCTGTGCTGTGTGTTTCTTGGGCTTTTTCATCCAAACTGCTTATCCCTGCCTGAACCTGAGCAGGTCTCTTTTCATTGTGATCCATGAGTGAGTAGATGGGGTCACAGTGCCCCCTACAGGCAGAGAGGAGGTTCTGCAGTCTCAAGATATCTGTAAACCCACTCAGATGACTTGCCATGGCCCCTCTTTCTCACTTTTCCAGCTACAAGCCTATAACTGTCATTCGTTATTTTTATGATGCTCAACATTTCGGCTCTCTGGCAATCGCTTTACACACAAACTTTGCTATTGCTAATGTTAAATGAGTGTGAGTCAGAAGGACATACAAAATTAATAACCCATGAATTATCCAAAATCAACTTAAATCAACAATAACACATTTTATGCTAAATAAGGATGTTGTGAAAATTGGAGACATGTTGAAGTCCCACCTATGACTCCCTTTCAAGTCCAAAAAACTACAACATCATATATAGTAAAAAAAGAAATATTACCCTTTAGATGTTGGAGTGTTTGGATTGTCTATAAATTACATAGTGTTCTGAAGTAAACGCTTATCACCTCCTTACAAACACCGATGAGATATACGTAAGTGTAAAAGTAATGGGCTGATATTCATGTCAACTAATTACAGCAATTGGGGACAATTAGCAGAATTTTGTTAAGCACAGTGAGATAAGAGCAGTTTAAGGAGGAGTAGCTTCAGCAAAACAACATGAATATCAAATGTTCATTTACTAAGCAATAATATCAGAATGTATCCTAAAGCTGAAGATATTCTGACAGTATTGTCTGTCCAAAAAATCTTGTTGAAGAATAAATGGTTATACCATAGCCTGACAACAGAGGGTACCAGTGCCATTCATTGAAGACTCTATCTTTTCTATATACTTTATTCATCCCCCTAAAGATGGTAATTATCTTTTCACCCTGTTGTTGGGGTGCAGGGTCAGCCACTTTGGGAAGCTCCTGGAGTGAGTCGGGGTTACATTACATTACATTACGGCATTTAGCAGAGGCTTTTGTCCAAAGCGACCTACAATAAGTACATTTTGTCAACAGTAATCAAACCGACCATATATCACAGTCTTCATCAGCTAAGCCTTCAATAGGAATAAAGAGTTAAAAGAGTTTAAAGAGTAGAAGAAGAGCAGAAGGGGAAGGAGATCTGTACATGATATATATGTCAGTTCAAGTGGGGTCCAGGTGTAATCTGAAGAGATGGGTCTTCAGTGAAAGATGGGTAACGATTCAGCCGTTCTGGGTTAAGTATCTTGCTCAAGGATAATTCGACAGATATGGCCATAATGGGGATCGAACCAGGGCCCCTCCGGTCAGTGGGGATGACCATGTTGCTGCCCTTCTCAGCAATCCATACCAAAATATCAGTAGGACATTATATCGGAATGATGATTCACAAGTGCTCAGAGATGATGTGTGGTTGCTGGGTTGAGACCGCTGCCTGTGGAGCAACTGCTGGCCTAGGATTGATATCTAGCGAGGACTTCACTCCTTTGCCTTCCAACTATCTCAATAAAGATCAAATCTGTGGGGGTTAACTGCCACTTCAAGCCATAATAGGGGAGAGATGTGATGTAATGTTATTGGGGAAATCATACCAGAATCTCTACATGATTATTTTGACCACATTTTTGTCCATTGCATGTATTGTACTGTTAGATAGTCTGTTAAGTCACAGCTTTAATACAGACAGAGAGCAGTATATGCAATTAAGAATGTAGGAGAGAAGGCTACCCCTTTCCTTTGAAGGATGGCGCCTGTGACATTGCCTGCAGGAAAGGATCGCGAGCTGTTTTCCAAATTGCCTGCTTAAGTACCAAATCAAATTTCTTACCTCTCATATTTGGGGTCATCACACCAGGCACCTCTCTGAATTATTCTTGTCTCAGTTTAGACCTTTCTTACAATGTGCAGTGGACCTATACTACGCCATGGACTACAAACTCTGGGCCTACAGGTTTAATTTGATCATATTTGAAATGTTCTTTTGAAGAGATGGCAGGAGCTATCATTTGGCTTTTTCCCTTTCAATATTAAGTGGCAGGGTGGCCCAGTTAGAGAGACTGTACTGTCACCGAAAAGTCACAGGTACTATTCCGACAACAGACGCTGTGTTCATCAACAGCGCTGAATCCATTAATTATAAGGCAACTACTGTATTTGTAACAGCACTGCATAGCCCAGAACCTGAAAATGCAGTCTTATTACAAGGCTGTAATATCCAGACCAAGACTAAGGTGTTTCAGATCTCACTTCAAATATTGGCATAGATTTACATCGTAAAGCTTTGACACATCCAGTGTCGTGGGGTTGCTCTGAAACAACCTTAATTGGAAAGGAGAAATGTGCTGTCAGAGGCTGATTCCCCTTGTGGGATGTAAATGGAGTCTCTCTCTTCCTGATTACACGTGGGCCACCGGGGCAGGGTGTGATTATAAGGACTATCACTGGGTATTACAACTTGATAGCATTTAATAGATGTGCTGGACTTTATTAGCTGTAGTGATAATTAAGAGGAAGGTCCCAGATTACTAGGTCCCTCTATCTACCTCCTAGGCAGCTCTGTGTTCACAGGGAGGATGTTATAAGGTCTCTGACCCATGCGCTCCACTCCCATTGCTGGACTTGGTCCTGCTCTGGGCTCATCCAGGACACAACCAAGGGCTCTACTACTCATTGCCTGGTCAGATCCTTCACTTGTGTAGCACTCTATGTGTTTATTTGTGTTTGTGTTAGTGTGTGTACTCGGTGTGTGCATTGATCTAAGTGTACGGGGCAGCAGATCTTGTAATGTGTTTTCATAGCGAAGTCCATTTGAAAGTTTGCCTAAAGCTTAATGCAGTGTTTTCGTTTTGAGCCCTGTACTGCCAAGCAGTGTACAGCAACACCACCAGAAAGTCCAGAGTCAATTGGCTGCATTTAAAAAGCTGGAGTCCCTTGGAGTGGATTAATACCCATCACAGCACACCTACACACCATCACATCACACGTAATTGCACACTGCTCTTGTCCTGGAGAGAAGATAAATTACAGTAATGCACAGAGCCATCGATTTCCCCCAGACAACAACGGAATGATTTGCAAAAGACTAATTAAAAATCATTTTGATGAGTATATTTTATGTGGAAACTTTACTTCTATTGCAAGAAATGTCTGCCTGTATTTTATTGCATTCACAATCAAATTATAAATTACAGCCTGACATAGTCTCTGTAACATAGAGTCTTAGTGTTTCACATGCATGTGAACAATCAATGCAAGTGTGGGCCACCATGTCGCTCTGTAATTTAACTAAAATGGGGAAGGTATTTTGGTAACTGTTTCCCCACCCTAACCCCAGGGGAACCCACTGAGGCCATTAATCCAATAAACTACTGTTCATTGTAGCTCCTTGACAGTCAGTTGCCTCAATTTGCCTAAATTAGGATTAGGTTTGTCATTGGGTAGGAAATGTTTTGTAAGGCAACAACAAATTAGTTAACGTTTTGGCAAAGTGTTTGCCACTAGGTTGTTATAAAACCGGATCTTTAGATCCATAGGCAAAATGTTCCATCCATTACCGCCCCAAGTACATCATGCCTTCTGACTTTTAAAGCTAATCAAATTCTCTCGTGACTTTTCACTGTGTCCCTGGGTTTGTTTTATGTCTCCAAGTCTATTATCAAACTACAACAGCTCAGATCTGTGTCGCTAACAGCCAACTGCTGTACACAAATTAAGCTTGGCACATTTACTCACACTGGCACTATTGGTTAATTAAGATCAGACAGCAAGAAATCAATTAACATTCACACACATCTTTCAGCACGCCCTTTCAATCACTTCCCACTATCAAATGTTGAAATGCTTTTATGCACAATCAATCAAATATATTTTCACACCACCCCATTTACTACTCATCATGCCATCTTCTAGAATTGAATGGTCAATTTGTAATTGTGAAAGTGATGAATACATGATGTATGAAGTACAGTAGAAATATCTACAGAGCTGTAGCTTCTGTCGAAGCTTCTTGCTGCCACCAGATGAACTTACTGTTACTTCTGAGTAGTTGAAGTTCTTATCTTTTGAGTGATTTCACAAATTCTTACTTCTTACCTCTCTTTTTTTGTTTTAGTTTTTAACTATGGTGATGCAGTGTACATAGTCAAACATGATGATCTGAATACAAGCACCAAGGCTGATGGTGGCTCTGTATTTCCAGGTCAGCAAATATTAAAGGTTTACTGAACTCCTATTTAGGTGTACATATAAAAATAAGAAAAAGTTCTAAAAACGTGAAATATAGATTTAATTAAGAAAGCCTCAATACGTTGGTATGCGTACTGATGTTTTCTATCTAAAGCATTTACGCGTTTGGTTGATTCAACCTTCAGCAGGACCATCATAGCAGTGTTAGTTGGTGGACTTAAAGATATGTTGACCCGGAAAATGGTTACTGTAGCTTCCCTCATTCTTCAGCATGAATAAACATGTAAGAAAAGTACAAGCCGTAGCTTTGGAGTGCAGTAGGACATGCCACTGTACACGGAAGAATAATCGCCTCTCATCCTGGATCCTCTTCTATCAGTCTCTCGGGTTAGAAACAGGGCTTCAAAAGGCTGCAGTGATGCAAACCTCACAGGATATGGCTTTATGTTTTTTTGTTTTTGTTTTGCATTGCTCACATACACGTATCCCTATCCATATATGTGTATGTGTGTAAGTGGGAGAGAGTTATCAGAGCATGTACAAGTTTGATCTTCCTCTGTGTTCACAGATAAAAGTCTGAGTCACTGACTAGGATCCTTTCATGATCTCACCCCCTCTTCCTATTTCCACCTCCCGGTCTTTCCATCAATAATAGCAAGTGCACTCCTACTAAATCTTTGTGTTCTTACCATACTAAGCTACTGAAAATTGACAACATTAGTTCCCAAAGACAGCTGGCAGGTGCAAAACCAAACTGGGACACGGACACACACACACACACACACACAACAACATCATTCCTCGGTGACATGTTTATACTCTGTTTATCCATCAAACATCCTGTGCTGCTCTTTTAGCTCATTTACTGTGAGTTCTTCCACTTCATCCATTACCTCCCATCCGCTTGTTCCTGACATTTCCCATTTTCAAACCCAAACACAGGGGACCAGGAAGCAATGGAAAATAGTAGAGGATCCAGTGGATTTCACTGCCTGGAAGGCTAGGGGAAGACAGAACGGGTCTGAGCGGTGCGTGTTTTGAGAGCTCCTTGTCCTAGTTAGGCAGGGCAGGGGATTATTGCCAGTCTAACCAGTGAATTATTCAGTGTAGCTTCCTTTAGGCATGCTCACAACACAGCTTTCACACACACACTCAAAGACATTGCAGACATACATGTATGTCTTTAGCACACATACTCAGACAGCAGAGTAGGGACAGCAGAGTAGGGTCATAGGGACAGCAGGGGCATTCTCCGATCAATACTGAGCAGTCCAGTTGTGTGCACCACTGAGAGTGATCTGCCTGTCTCTAATGTATTATGCATATCTGTATAATGGCGTCTCAGAGGTAAAACACAAGTGAAGTGTGGAGTGACATGACACAAAGGTTGTTACACTGTTAAAAAAGTGTGTCAAACACAATTTCAGTTGCTCAGTGCCACCACAAAGTGTCTGTCAGCACTCACATTCGAGAGTGTTATGAAACTCTATGTGAAACTCAGATTGTCACTTCAGGTTTCAAGACTAATTTATGTTGTATTGGTATACTCAGTGCTACAAGGTGCCTTAAACATAACGCGGTATGTAGAATAGAAACACCTAATTGACAAGTGTGATGGGACACTCAACAACGTATATATAAGTTACTTTATTCTTGGATTTTATAAATGCAAAATTGTGTCTAGCTGCTGCACTAGTGTGCTTTTGTGGGCTATACAGTACCATTTTATATGTCCTCATTATGGGTCATCATTAGCACATACATATAATTAAACCAATATTGTGAATTGGGTTTTCGAAAATACAATATGGATATTCCCTGTTCACTGGCAATTATTAGCCTGCTTATATAAGGGAACTCACATTACTCTAGTGTAGAAAGTTAACCTTTAAAATAAAATAATAATAATTTTGGAAAACCATAGACAGTGGGAATTGAAGACAGTCTTTGTCTCTTGCACAGCCTCATAGACTGGTCAGTAGTTAGACAAAAACACACAATAAACACCCAGTTAGGCTATATGACCTTGAAAACACAAGATTACAAGACATTTTCAGGAAGTAGGCCTATCTGGGCTTTTAGAGACTAAATCTATCAAATGGGGGTCAGTGGAGCCTAATGTGTGTATTTTTGGAGTCCGTGACATTGAGACGCCCTGGGCTATATCATCACTCACCCACCCACCCAATTGCACTGGTCCCATCATATCTATCACACAGTCCATTTAAAGCCTACAGTTTGCTTGCGCGCTGCCAATTCCACCCCTCTCTCCAGCCAGTCCCGTGCAGCGCTCCCTTTGCCCCGGAGGGACCACAGCCACGGGGGGTCGGGGGAGAAGACAGCCGGGCTCGCCTGCTTCGGGACGGGAGTGGGGGGGTGATAATACTGTAGGGGGGCTGATGGATGCGTGACGTGGCGAATTGCAGCAATTGGCAAACTGTTCGAGGGGAGAGACCGGCCAGGACGCGCTGGATACTGCAGATTTGGGAAGGGAGGCAGGTGGAGAACGGGGCGGGCGGGGGGATACGAGCACGGGAGGAAGAAAACAAACAAACACATCAACAGAGAGTTGGATGGATGCGAGGGGAAAGGGAGCAGGAGACCGGGTCTAAAGGGGCGAGGAACCATCAAGAGGGTCCCATCAAGAGGGCTGGTGTCTGCACCACTTCAGCTTCAGGGATGTAGTCGAAGCGGATCGAGCTCTGCCCATCCGAGCTCATCATCATGAAGAAACACTCCGCACGGGTCGCCCCGCTGTCCGCCTGCAACAGTCCGGTGCTCACCCTCACCAAAGTCGAAGGTAGGGAGAGTTCATCCTGGTTTTGGACAGCCTGCACGGGGCACCGGGGCTGTTCTGCCGGGGTTTTCGGGGTTTTATGACATTATTTACGGACTATTTCCTTCCATCAAGTGTTAAAGAAATATGATGTTGCTCAAAGACCCAATGAAGCCAGTAAATCAGAGAAGCGACGTATAGCCTTGTCCAGTTCTATTATTGGCGCATTGTTTCTTTTGATAAAATCGCCTGGCCTGTAGGCTACATTGTGCAGGTAACTGGTCCGTCCAGGAGTGTTTGAAGTTGATATTGCAGCAGGGATTTCCCTCACACTCTCCATCCTCCTCCTGGCTACAACAGTTAGTCTGTACTACTCCAGTACTAAAATACCGCACAGCATCGTGCCTGGATGCGACTTAGAGCACTTGGGCCATGAACCCAGCAGTAAACATGTTAATTGTCCCTGTAACCCTCTGCCACCCAGACACTGGCTGTCCTGCAGTTCACTGCCTCTACTGGGTCCATGAGGGGTCAGTCTGATGAGGGGTCAGTCTGATGAGGGGTCAGACTGATGAGGGGTCAGACTGATGAGGAGTCAGTCTGATGACGGGTCAGTCTGATGAGGGGTCAGTCTGATGAGGGGTCAGACTGATGAGGGGGGTCAGTCTGATGAGGGGGGTCAGTCTGATGAGGGGTCCAGTCTGATGAGGAGTCAGTCTGATGAGGGTCAGTCTGATGAGGGGGGTCAGTCTGATGAGGGGTCAGTCTGATGAGGGGTCAGACTGATGAGGGGTCAGACTGATGAGGGGTCAGACTGATGAGGGGTCAGTCTGATGAAGGGTCAGTCTGACGAAGGGTCAGTCTGATGAGGGGGGTCAGTCTGATGATGGGTCAGACTGATGAGGGGTCAGACTGATGAGGGGTCAGTCTTTAGTAAGGGACAACTACTCTCTGACTGTGTGTGTGTGTGTGTGTGTGTGGTATTTGCTGCCTCACTCTCTCAATACAATTGTCTTTAAAGTCTTCAAACAGAAGAACTGTCCTGAAGAGCTATGCCTCCTCTCATGTCGTTCTCCTCAGCCTTTGCCGCTGCTTTCACTAATGCAGAGGGGCAATGTTATGCATCTTTAAATCTACCTCATAGCACAGAAGATTACCGATTATCTTGTTTTGCACAAGCGCCAAGTAAACACTGAACTGCACTGGAATTTGCTGTTGATTTCATAGCTTTCTAAAAAGACTAAACCACAGCATAGCCCCCTGCGTCCAAAGTAATCCCAAGATTATTTGCAGCCAGTTCCTTACTGGCTTTGTACACTGTAAAATATTCAACACAACAGTTTTTCTACTGTACTGAACTTGGAGTCCTTAGTTTTTGCCCTATGACTGCGTCAAGAGCTGTAAGAACAAATTCCAATGCATTTGCAGAATTACCAAGTTGGATTTCAGATCATATAGTACCTATGATGTTAACATAAAGACATCTTTCATTTGAAATTCTTTTTATCAATATCAGAACTTTGATACATGTTGTCCCTATTTTAGGGTGCCTAAAGTATTTAAATTAAATGAAGAAGTAATTTGTGTACATAAGCATAAATTATTAACATGCAGTTATCTCTCGAACTGTCCAGCCCAAATGAACAAACAACGATACAGCCTCAATGCATTTGAGCGCAATTGTCTACAAGTCATTTAATGTTAAGAATGATTTTGACAGCATATTAAAATGAGCACTTAATTTAATGTAATCTCTGGGGATGTACAGTATTGTAAGTTGTTAAAGGGAGTCAAAGCTGTAGAGTTTATGATGCGAGCAGTCGGCTCCCCCATTTCAACGGCTGCTTTGAGAGAGGAGGGAATCACTGGGAGCCACAGTGGATCCACACACAGCTTCTCAGAGACTCTGCTGCTTATGTAACACCGGCTCACTAACAACCTGCACCCGGCTGTCAAAGAATTATGTTCTCCAGTTTTAGATCTTCAATGTTGTTTTTTTGGTCCATTTAACAGCCGTAGTTCCACATAGAATCAGTATGACGACACACACTTTTAAAGCAACAAGCACGTAAACTGCCCCCTATTTGGCTCTGTGAAGCCAGATACAAAATTTGCAGGAATTGGAACCTGGGACCTCCGTATGAAAGTCTGTTGCCCTACCAAGTGAGCTAAAGCACCAGTTTGGCTGCCTGAGAAATGTAAAGGTATTGTATCTCAGTATCCCACAGCTGTTCATGGACAGTCAGGGTTTTTGAAGTTTTTGGGACCGACAGACCGACCGACAGAGTGACTTGTACTAGCTGCAGGTCACAGCTAAAAACGTATACATGCAGTAGAAAAAAATCTT
>OMLI01100675.1:0-11393 GCA_900302605.1 Rondeletia loricata
GTTTAAAAAAGCTGCGCCGCCCTGTAAACAAGGCGCCGTGCTCAGAGATCTTCTCCGTTTGAGAAGATGAACCACTCGGTTTAAAAAACCTGCGCCGCCTTCCGGTCTGTAAAAGTGGGCGTTACCCCTCTCCTCCAGCAGTTTAGCCTCACAGGGGCGTCATTGGACGGGAGGGATCGCGCTGCTTCCCCAATATTCCAACATGTATTTATTTTCAGTTATTGCTTGACCTTGAGGGCGGGCCAGGCTATAAGAGGAAGTCTCAGACTGACTGACTTCCCATTGTTGAAATACTTTAAGTGATGTACAGTAGGTGAAAGTGCACCAATGTAGCAGTCCAGGTGAATGAGGCTAATTTATTTTCAGTTTATATTTCTGTCCAATGTTATTTAATTTTATATGTAATACCCCACACACACAAATGCACACATGCATGCAAACACACACTGTGTTGTAATTGTAATTAAGTTATTAAATTATAATAATTGTCCAAATCTGTCGGTTTTATTTATTTTTTAATAGGCCTTTATTTTCAGTAAGTTTAGCTTTTTTAAATCAAGATCAAAGTATTTTATACTGACCTAATTTTCATCCAACATAGCACGTAAGCCCCTCTGGCTCCAAGCCACTGATACATAGTAGCCTGACTCAACATATATTTCTTGAGGTACGTAATAGCCAATTCTACCTCTGCATCAGTCAACTACAATTTTATTTTTCCTCCCATCCCATCACATCACGCTGTTTTTGATTGGCTGAACAAATACTAACAACTTGCTGTTATTTAGCCTTCATTCCCACTTGAAACGAGCTTGAGCCATACTTTTCTCCTGTGGTGCTAAAACATGTGGAGAAAGGTCAATGGTAATATGCTGTGCGCAGAGTTCACAAACTTGAGCTCAGAGGCAGCCAGAGTCCACTGCAAACACACACAAGTCCTGCTATACTTGTGACTAACCCTCACAACTACATGCCTAGCCCTGACCTTTACCAAACCCTAATTCCAACCACCCTTAAATAAGAATGTTCTTTGGGGAAGATTGGCAACAGCCCGTCTCCACCCAACACACATATGCTCGCACATACACAGCTTAATTCAGGTCATGTTGCAATGCTCTCATCAAATCTAAACACACTCCAAACACTATCAGTCCCAAAAGAAAACTGAGAGCTGTGTCTGTCTGTGTGTGGTGTGTCTGTGTGTGTGTGTGCTTCTGCGCTCTCCCTCAAGGAAACATGTGAGTGCTGCAGTTTAAGTAAAAACTATTTCACCCACTGTATCTGCCATTGTTGTAGATACTTAAGATGATTTGGACACTAATAGAGCACATTATATAATCTTTAATGTATGCAGTCTTTTTGTATGTGTGTGTGTGTGTGTGTGTGTGTGTGTGTGTGTGTATCTGTCTGTCTGTGTACAACACTCCTCCCCCATGCAATTACTCTTGTAAAGTTGTAAATCAGTTGTAAATCAGAATGTCGCTCAAAATCAACTTGTGCAGTTAAGCTAGGGGTAAGTCTTGGTATGGAGCAGTTTCCAGATCAAACTGTGCTCTTTGCACTATTTGTGTGTGTGTCTCACCATCCTCTTGTTGTCCTGTCTATAGATGATGACTGTTGCCTCTTTGATGACAATGTGTGTGATCTCATGGAAGTCACAGAACACCACCCAGCCGTCGCCCGCCTCTTTCTTTTTGTCATTCTTCTGTTTTCCATCCAGTTTGTTCTTCTTTGACTTGCCCTTCTCTTTGGAGATCACAGCATTCTATTGTGAAGATATATACCGGTACACAAATACCTTTTATATATTTTATAACATTATAACAATAATAATTACAGTGCTGTTCCAAAGCAATTCACAACGCAAATTTTCTTAGCCTTAGCAGTCTTAGCAGACCAGCCAATTCCTTTAACATTCAAAATCACCCTCACACTCTCACTCTTTCTCTCTCGCTCACTCACACACTCTCTCACACACTCACACTATTTCACTCATACTCACACTCTCACTCACAGTTTCAGGCTTCATCCTCCAGGAGATGCCAGTGGTACCAGTAACCAGGACCTGAATGTCATGGCTAATCTCCAGGCTCTGACTCTGGCTCTGCCCTTGGCTCTGGTTGAAGTACCCTAGGAAAAGGCAACAAACACTGTATCATCACACTAGCGTTTCAGCAGTTACAGATGGAGCCACCCCACTTTTTCTAATGTAATGTAATGTAATGCTATATTGATAGGATACTTTATTGATCCTTGTAGGGATATATATACACGTTAGTTGTGCTGTTGCTCCAGATTTTTTTTTTTTTTTTTTTATCTGGCAGTGCTAATGCATAAAAGAGTGAGGCTGGGGAGACTTCTTGTTAGCACTGGCTATGTTTACATTCACAGAGAAAAGTTAATGTAAACAGCTTCACCCGAATAGGACCTTACGGCCAATAGCTGGGTTACTCTGTGCATGTAAACATAGCCACTGTCTAACCATAATCTAATACAGCTGATTACAATAGTACTGTAAAATAAACAATAAAAAATCTGTGGTAGAGTGGCAAGACACCTCCTTAACCATTTAATCTCTCATGTTAAAAAAGAAACAAGTAGCCTAGCCTGTGCTCGTTGTTGGTAACGTTCTCTAAAATTGTAACCACACTAACTGAATCCAATTCATTCTAATCACTATTCTGACCCTATTGTAGCAAATGCCTTGCACATAAAATGCAAGGAAGTGAGGGATTCAAAGCAACCTGTGGGAGTACTTTCTACAATTACAGGGATGTCAAACCAGGAAGACATAATCTTTATAAGCCTGCTCCAATACCTTGGTTAATACTGGCTGTACTTTTATGCAATCTTTCTTTTTCCAGTAGTGTTTCTTCATTTTTGCTGCTCTTCTTTTCGTGTGTAACCTTGTTTCTATGTCTATGTATTCTTGATTGTGAAGCACCTTGCTTTGTTTTTGAAAAGTGCTATACACACGTGAAGTTATTATTAGTTATTATATGTCCCCCCTGTTCAGCAGTATAGTATTCCCAGCTCTTGAACAATGACTAGACCACTACGGCCCTGCCTCCTCTTCCCCTGAATTCCTACCATGGTAGCCTCCGTTGGAGACCTCTCCTTCCTGGGTGACAGTGAGCGAGATGGGCTCCAGTAGCTCGCTGCCCAGGCCGCTGGTCAGGCCCTCCAGCGTGGCCAAGTATTTGATTTTCAGGTCGTACGGCGTGATGTTGCTGTCCTTGACCGTGCGCCGGTTGAACTCACTGAGGAATTTCTTGAAGACATTGTTGATGCGGATACGTGTCAGGACGTTGCGCTGCTTTATGTTGCGGTTCAGTGACTCAGGGATGAAACGTTTATAGCTGGGATTGAGGGAGTGAGAGACAAAGCATTGATCAAACGTTTCTTTGGTATGTCTGTGAGTGTTGTTGGAGGTGGGGAAAAAACAATATGTGCAATGACAGGAGAAACACTGGATTAAAGAGTAGCAGTCGAAAAGTGGGTGTTGTTGTTATCAATCTTTAGTTACTTACTGTGGTGTGTAAAGCAGTGTTGGGAGTGAGGGGAGGATTATGAATTAAAGGCCAGGATTAAAAAGAAGCATTCAAAAGTAGGTATTGTCATTATAATATAATAATAATAAATTGTATTAGTATAGCACCTTTCAAGCATAGAGCACAAAGTGCTGTCAAGAAGAAAGAAAGATCAAATACAAAAAACACAATGGTAAAAACTGGACAGAGCACCAACAATTAAAGAGCACCACCATCAATCAGTAGGGCAAGCAATTTTATAAAAATGGGTTTTAAGGCAAGATTTTAAAACAGGGACTGAATCAGCAGACCTAATACTATGTGGAAGGCTGTTCCAGAGCCTAGGGGCCATCACAGCAAAAGATCGACCACCTCTTGATTTTAACATAGACTCTGGAACAGCCTCTTAATTTAGTGGGTATGTGGGTATATGGGTGTAGCTGAAAACAAATGGGGTGATAATGTATGGAAGTTATGAATTAGACAACAGGAATAAAGAGAGGGTAAAGTTATTTGTATCTGTGTGTTCATAAATTCGATGTGACTCTCTGCTTGAAAAAATAAATTCTGTTCCAGAGCTCAAAATATCAGAGGGATTCATGACCAGTTCAGTTCAGTTCAGATAACAGATGTGATGGGAAGATGAAAAGTGTCTATACATTATTGTCAGTTTCACATGTTAATGTGACAGTCTAGTTTTGTGCCAGTGTGCCAATGTGTAAACATACCCATAGTATGGTGTTTATGTGACAGTTAGTGTTTGTGTGTCTCTCTCTCTTTGTGTGTGCAAACGCATCTTCAAAAGCGCTCCCCCTCGACACAATGAGCGCACGCCGCTGGTTGCATGTCTTATTTCTGCTTAAACTAGAGCTATTGGAGTTACTATATGTATAACATTGTTGTACACGCACCTTGTGCATTGGCATGCTCCACCTCGATGTGGCCAATTAGTATGTTGGCTGGTCTCCCCTTGCGCAAGATGCGGCTGTAGACTATTTCACACTCCTTTGTGGAAATGTCTGTATCTCCATCAATCATAAATGACATGTAAGTCGAATCCGCGATTTGAACACCCGTCTTTTTTTTTTTCAAATTGTCCGTGATCACTCCAATGAACTGGGCACAGGCAGTGTCATTGCTGTACGTCGGGTTCACATTTAACCCGTTCTTCTTCATAAGGATGATCTTTGTAAAAGGGAGCTCTTTTTGGCTATATTATAAGCAGTGTTGAATTTAATTATAATTTCTGACTCCTCACTGCTTCGATTGGCCGCTGCCTGCTGCTGAAACACTGCGGGGAGGGGGGCTGCTCTGCCGGCCATGCACCTGTCATGGCACAGGACGTGTTTCTTAGATAAATTGTGCTTTTTCAACGTTTCGATTGGCTCTGGCTCGGAGTCAGATGAGTCTATCTCCGCTGAAGATGTTGGGTCAGGATTGGGCATTTCAGGAATGGGGACAGGTGGAACAGGCACCGCAGCATTCTTCTTAACAAAAAAATTATTGATAGTTCTCTTCATTGTAAATGAAAAATATTTGTATTAATTATATTTATTTATTTTTTTACAAAAATAAATCAGACCTGCTAAATTTCAGGGGCACCGGTGCGACCAATGAAAATGTTTAGTCGCACATTTTTGATCGCATGTGCGACCAGAATGGTCGCACCCTGGAGCCCTGGGTAGAGCACACTGTAGATGAGAGTGGCCTTGGAGGGCTAGGTACCACTATCATTCTTTAGCTACTTACTGTGATCACCACGGTGTGTGTGTATCTGTATGTCATGGTGTGTGGGTCATTTTAAGATCTAAACACACAACTTGTTTGGAGAATCAGTGATTCAAGAGCGCATATGTTTGTGTATGTGTAGGTGTGTGTGTGTGTGTGTATTACCTGATTTCGTTGGAGGCAGTGGGTAGGAGCATGTTCTTGTTCATGGCGTAGTGAGTGATGGCAAGCACAGCCATGCCAAGACACTCGTTTTCTATATCATGTTGCTCTGCCTCTGTCTGGGAAGTCCTCAGTGGGGCCAAACCCTTCTGGAAGTCATATTGGCCCTGGACAACACACAAAGACAGATAGATTTATCTAGACAAGCAGACATAAAGACACACCAAACACATATGGGCATGTACAAATAAAATGAACTTCATCAGCAAATGGAAATGACACACAATTTGATGCTTTGGCTCTGCATACTTATTACTTTGTATAAAATGGCAAAATGACTATATGAAGCTAAGGAGCAGACTGCCTGCTTTATTTTATTTTCAGGGTATTTTCAAGCATGTCAAACGGTTAAAGAAAAATATTTCTATTTAGGGTGCCAAATGTATTTGGACAATTCAATAAAATAGTTATTTTTAGTAGTTATTTTAATTCCTACTGTGCAATGACTTCTAGATGTCTACAAAACAAACTGTCTGTTGATATATTTTTTCAGTCTTTTTGCATTTTAATGGGAAAAAGGATTAAAGTGACAACACTTGGCTCTAAATTACTCTGACGTGGTATGGAGTATATGGATGTTTTTTTCCTGGGAAAAATTGTAGGTAGGACAACCTGACAATATACACATGCACACATTTCCCCACATTAGCCTATGAAACACACCTGAGCAAACAGGTAGTCCAGGGAGGCAGCGTCCAGTAAGGGCGTGCCTTCTGGTACTTTCTGTGGGCTAAGGCCTCCTCGAAGTTTACTGATGCAGTGTCTCCATACCGGAGACTTTCCCTCGGTGGTGCCATGCCAGTTGGTGAAGTAAAACCTGACAGGAGAGGGACAGGAGACAAGTTCATAGAATTAATACAAGGAGTGTATGCAAGAGTGTGTTTGAGTTCTTGTGAGACAGAGACAGAAAAGACAGAAAATAGGTAGATAGATAGAGAGAGACAGAGAGAGGAAAAAACATTCAAGAAGAGATGCAGTCGCAGGTCCAAAAAGAACATAAATGTTGGAAAAACCTGCAACTATGCTATACCATTGTTCACATTTTGGCTCATTTCGTCCATAGGCCATTTCTCTTTGCATGGCTAGGCTTCTTTAATTTGGGCAAAGGTCCCTTTAACTCATATATACAGGGGTAATTACAAGATAACAAAGGTATTCAAACCTAATAGCAAGCTATATTATTCCTGAATGCATTGAATTAAACCCTACTTGTCCAGGAACTCGCTACCAGTTATTGAGGTTATTGCCTGAAAGGAAGGAGGAAGCTATTTCTATAAATAACATGGAGTGCCGTGAGTTTGCATTGATGGGATTATGGCTTTAGGTTGAAAGAGATGTCTGCCAGCAGTAGGGTATTCAACTGAATTTCAAAATGGAAGGGATCCTACAACCAGCTGAATGCAACTCTGGATTACTGTATGCATGATGCTGCTGAATTACTGATCTAAGCACTGAACACAGATCCATGTGGGTCTGAAGTAGTGGAGATGTGAGAGATGAACCAAAATGTCTATAACACTGGTATGAATCATAAATAGGCTTTGTCTGTGAGTGTGTGCATGCATATGTGTGCGTGAGAGTGTGTGTGTGTGTGTGTGTGTGTGTGTGTGTGTGTGTGTGTGAATGTGTAAGGAGCAAACACACAAAGACAATGGAACAGGAAGTGCTCTATTGCCTCTTGCATTGGTGTGTGTGTGTGTGTGTGTGTGTGTGCGTGTGTGTGTGTGTGTGTGTGTGTGTGTGTTGAGCGTTTGTTTATGTCAGAGAGTCTGTATCCAAGACTTGACCACAATAACCTGCTTGTTGGCAGATTGCACTACAGTATGCAAAGCAGGCTGCAGCACAACACACATACACACGCAAGCAAACACAAATACACTTGCACACACAAGACACACCACGTTTTGTCTCTAACCACACTCGCCTTTCTCTCCTCTAGCTATTGTCAAAGGACAGAGGTGCACAGAAAGAGGAAGTGTGTGTGACACCACAATTCTGCTCTTCTTCCTCTTTGCACAAAATGCTACCATAGGTTACACTTTAACTCTCTTCAAAGGAATCCATTCAGGTACAAATATTATGACATGTCTTATGTAATAACCAAACTTTCCCTGCATACTTATCACAACTCTTCTAAAGCCAGAGTTCTTCTTAAAACCTGAACCTAATGAGAAATTGAGTCTCTCATCCTTGGACCAAATAAGAAATTAGTCTCTTGTCCTGTCACTGCTACTATGTGGGGACACAACATATTTGTTCCTGACCCCAAGTTTAAAACACCTGCCTCTAAAATACTGATAACATTCCTCCTTTGCTGTATTTTCCAAGATTACTTTGATGGTATTTTTGCTTCATTAAGGAGACAGAGAGGGGGCAACGGCAGGAGCGGGATCTAACACACAAGGCTGCAGGCACTTGGAATGTGTCTCATCTCACCAATCCACCCTTTGCCAAATTATGATCTTATCTGATCACAGCTAGTGCCAGTCTACCACACACGCCTGCAGTTTTCAAAAGATCATCTTCAGCTACTGTCCAGGTCTCCATTGTGTTGTGAAGTTGCAGCCATTTAAATGATATGCCTTCCAGAATTCCCTTGTAAGAAACACCTTCAGCGCCCTTTACACCTGGCATTGATATGCATCTTGTAACTGTCACTTCCTCTTGTAATATTTACAACCTTTAAAATTGACCGTTAACACCTTGTCTCACTTGTTCCACATCCACAAGCATCCTGACAATCCCTTTTCAACCAGTATGTTACTATGTGAGCTGCCTGTCACCTGTTACTATGTTTAGATTGGAGACACGTTGCATGTACACTTTGTTGTTAATGTGGCCAAATGCATGCTTGACCACCTATGGAAGTGGTTTGCAAAATTTGATCTTTATTGCATCTTGGGTGCATTTACACCTGGATTTCATGTGTTTTTTGGAGGATGGAAGGGGGAATGTGTGTTTGGAACACAAAGAAGGGAGCAGGGTGCCACTGTGGAGTCAACTAGCGACTGATGTCTCAAAAGGACATGAAAACAAGCATGTAATCCATGATAAGCTGTAACCAGCTTGGCACTTGCTAAATTGACTCACTCAGGATTTGATCTCAGGATCTCTGGTGTGGCAAACATAGCGTATGCTTTACCAACTGAGCTAAACTGCATTAAATGACAGATGATCCCTTATGGATTTGTCCATTCAAAACTGCCAGAGTGCCCTGTCTCCCCATATATTAGACTGTCCCCTGCTTTTACTAGCCAAGCCAGCATGTGTGAAAATATAAAAACCCTAAAATGGTTTCACCTGGTTTCGAACACGGGTTGTCATTCATGGCAAACCAATGCTTTATCCATTGAGCTAAACTTGCACTGAAAGAGTTTTTATAACTGTGTCAGCCGCAATGGCACATGCACAGCAAAGTTCTTTGACATTTCTGGGTTAGATCACACAGTGGCTTGCACACTTCAACATCTGCCAAACAAGTAAATAATAACTTTGGACAGCGGTAAAGTTGGGCACAATGATCTGTGCTTGCTATAATTACCTCCTTGTTGTTGTAATTTGAACTTGTGTCTCGATTTGCCATTCATAATCTTACATAGAACGTAATTATTTAGAGGACGTTTGGCTGTGCAGTAACGAAGAAAAGGGAAAAGGGGGCAATGCAATTAACAAACCTACATTGTCTGAGTCAAGATTTGAACTCAGGTCTCCGGTGTCGCACCCCTTAGTTTAACCAACTGAGCTACAATACAAGTAACATGGCTCCCAAAGGCTCATTTGCTACCGCAAACTGAGCCTTGACTTCTAGTCGCCCAGGCCCATTTCAGTGGGCGGGAGTACTTGCCTTGACAGACAGACTCCTTCAGCCAATCAGCGTAACAATACATCTTCTTCATCACCAACGGAGCAAGATGATAAATCAAACTACAGGCTACACTACAAGTGCTGATGCAAGCAGGCTGTGCTGCCATAGCTTGTCTATTGGGTCTGCGCGTAGACTGTGAAAACATCACTATGACTTGCTAAAATCAATTGTCAATTGTTAATGAACTGTCAATGAATAATTGCTGGGTTAGATCACACAATGGCTTGCACACAACGACTACCTACGCGTAGTTACATTCGGAGTCAAAGTGATGCAACCCATAGAGTGATGCAGCTTAGTGGGCACATGCACAGTAAAGCTTTAGTTAAAATAATAAATACGTTTAGTAAAAAATTTTGGGATCGACAGACCGACCGACCGACCGACCGACAGAGTCACTTATACTAGCTCCTGGTCGCAGCTAAAAGATTAAGATAATCTGTAGTTTCTCCTACTCCGTTTACCTTTAGTTTATTATTTCTCTGTAGGAAAAGAGAAGTGCAGGTGCACATGCATTTAGCATCTCACGGTTTCCAACTGTTGAATTATTCATGCTTATTTTTGACATGGGTGGATGATTATTAAAAAACTAAAGTTGACACAGTAGCCAGCTGGATACAACTGAAAGAGACTTTATTAGAGACTGTATGAGGGGCCCTAAAATAAGGATTGTCCGGCAGACCTGGACAAAATTATATTTGAAAATGGTTAATAATATTTGGAATAATTAAGGTGTGATCAATTTGCTATGACAAACACTTGTACAGCCTCAAAACTGGACAAATTGCTTGTTAGACGAGATATATCAAACAGACAAGCTGACTTTTCAGAGATAGACGGCATAGCTGGATACTAATAATATTCAACTCCATGTAGTCCAGCTCTGTTGTGATGCCATTCTTACCTTATGCGATAGTGCAGCTTGATACTGGTCTCGTCTGTGATCTTGAATTCATGGTTTGGGGGGTACCACAGGCCAGTGGTCTCATCGTACAGGGCAAATAGGTTATGGCACAAGGGAGAGATCACTGAGAAGAGAGGGAGAGAAGGATGGCAAAAAATATAAATATTGAGAGCAATCTTTTCCTTCAGTTTTTAGGCTTTTGTCCAAAGCGGGATTTAAGACAAACAATCCATTTATAAAAGGAGATAAACAGAAAGGAGATGCATGTGCTCTAGACCAGCGGCAAACACCCAGTGGTGGGAGTTACCAGAGCTCCAGATACAATCATCAACATTCACACATGCAGCCTGCATTCCTGTATGTTCCGTTAATGTAACGGCATTGGGGTCATGTGTGAATGGAGTAGGGGTGGGACAAACAATCGATACTGCGATACATCGTCATACTTCCTCTTGCGACACGTTATCGATACACTGGCGCCAAGTATCGATATTTTATTACATAGACTATGTACTACTACACAGCAGACATCATCATCTGTAACACTGTTGATACTGTGTTTTAACATTTTAATTTTAATCTTGGTTTGACACACTGGCAGATACTAGAGTCTTTGACTAATATAGATGGAACTGTCATTAGTTTAAGTTTAACTTAACTAAGGCAGAAAACACATCTGCTTTGATTACATTCGTTAAGCTACCTCAAGCAACCAGAAAATACGAGTTCCGGTTAAAGCGTTTAGCCGTCAAAATAATAAGCCCGGAAATGTAAATAACATCAGTTTTTTTTTTAACCTTCAAAATAAAAGCTTGAACATTTCAAAGTGTAGAAATCTATATTACTATATATATATATATTATCTATATTATATTTTGTTATGCTTAAGCATTGAAATGTGTCCAGCTTTACATAACAAGTTGATTATGCTTGTAAGTTGTTAAGCACTGTGTTTTTTGCATTCATTTATTTATTTATATTTTTTATTTATTTTCCTGTAACCTTAAAAGCCCTATATGTAAATTGTTACTCTTACTGACACCGGTGGCCGTTAGGGGAACTGCAGTCAGTCTATTACAAGCGCTCCTGGCTCGTGCGTGCCCCGTGTGTGTGTGTGAGAGGCAGGCTCGGGGACGCGCATACG
>OMLI01100691.1:5986-16077 GCA_900302605.1 Rondeletia loricata
GTCACTGTTGCTGCTGCCTGAGGAACAAAGAGCGTTTAGCACCGCAGCGCCATGATGGAAGAGAGAAAATAAGCAGAATACAAATTATTAATGGAAGCTGTGTTAGAAGGTCATGAAGACTTAATGTGGTTTTGGCCTCCACATTGAGCCTAAAAGTAAAAGACTCCTCATTTATGTGTTAGTTATTTAGCCGAAGCTCTTATCCACAGGACGGCGTGGTGTTTCAGTGGTTAGAACTGTTTCCTCACAGCCAGAAGGTCGCAGGTTCGATTCCCAGTCCTTTCTGTGTGGAGTTTGTATGTTCTCCCTGTGTTCTCCTGGTTTCCTCCCACAGTCAGCTGGATTGGAGACTCTTAAATTGCCCATTGGTGTGAATGGGAGTGTCTGTCCATCTCAACCGGAGATGGGGTGTCTCCCTGCCTTCCACCCAATGCATGCTGGGATAGGCTCTAGCCCCCTGTGACCCTGAATAGGAATAAGCGGGCAAAGACAATGAGTGAATGAATGAGAGAATCTTATCCAGAAGAGCTTAAAGTGAGTACAACAGGTAGGGATTCAGTGTGTTGCTCAAGGACACTTCAACACATTAGCTGTTTCAGGGATTGAACCTGTGGGCTTTTGGTTACAGGATGGTCTCTATCAACACTCGGCCGCCCCTACACCTTCGTATTGTGCTTCATGAGCAAGTTGTCCGCAAAGTTCTAGCTGAAAACATTGACATTTGAGATTTTAGTGTTTTTCCCACCAGGCACTTGTTGGAGAACACTTGGCCTAACTGAAAACTAGCTATTTAAAGCAATGTTCACCACAAGCCTGGAGTGAAGGCAGGTAAGGGATTAAAATCCAACGTGTCTGGTGTCCTGGTGTCGCTGCACACCTCAGGTACTCCAAACATCGCAGGTTTGAATCAGGCTGGCAACTGGCTCTCTCCCATCTTTACCATCACTCACTGCTGAGTCATCACTCAAACGCCATAAAAATAACCTTTAGAACAGATTAAATCCAAAATGTCAAAGTATCCCTTTAAGTGGCGTGTCACTGCGTTACCAAAATAGGCCCATCTTCCTGTCTGAATGAGCCGAGTGTTAATCTGTCCTCTGCAGAGGGCTTGTCATCTTATCTGCACCCAGCGACAGATACAGTGCTCGGTCATGAATCAGTGGGCTGCTGTTGGAGGAAGTGATTCGCCTGGTGTTGGTGATTATTCTCTGTTACAGGGCTCATCAGCCCGCCTCTCCAGATTCCTTGCCAGCAGTGCATTCTGGGAGGAAAGCTGAGCAGAAACGGCTCTTTTTTACAGCTTAAATGGCAGGCAGTTTGATATAGTCAGGGTCCAATCTGTGAATTGCTGTAATTCCTCCATGTAACAAAAGCTCAGCCACAGTCTGCCCATCTGCCAATTAAACATGGTAATTTGGCAGAGTGCTGATTGCTGGCCGTGGTGATTTGAATGGGTGGTAATGTGAAGCTAGCAACGGGCGTCTTTTCCAGTTTAGTTTCTGATTTTCAAACCTGATTTTTGTTTTTTTAACTCCACATGGTAAACAATATTTTCCTTGCTGACGTATTGTTAATATTATTTCAGAGCATTTTGCAAATGCAGCAGTAGAATAAACTTTAGCCTTTAGGTTTGAAGATGTCGTATGTATGCAACTGTAATGTAGAATTTGTTGTTGCTGTTGCAATTCAACTTGATGCTGATTTGTAATTTACAAGTGACCAGATCAGAACGAGACGACGTCCTCCATGTTGGCTGTTCTCTGCTCTTCCTGTCGCATCGTGTGAGAGTGACGGGGGGGAAAACACTTGAAATCTGATCTGAGTGGACTGAGTTTAATTTCAGAGATGAGATTTGAATCGCATTTCAAACCATCTACGAACGTGGTTTCAATGTGAACTGAAAAGATCGGACTCCATGTGTTTTGTTGTTGTTCGGACCTCAGAAAAACAAGGCAACAGTAAACATGTCGTCCCCCACGAAGGACGCAGTCCCCCTTTGGATCAATCAGTGCAATTTGTAAAATGCCAGAATGGAACGATGAGAATCATCGTTTCTTATGTTTCGTGAAAATCCGATCAGCGGCGTCCCAGATATTGTGCGTGACATACAGACGATGAAACAACCCCGGGTTCGAGCCTTCTGTGTGAACAGAGCTTTACCCAGCAGCCTGGTCTCATCTGTCTGACAGACTGTGGACTAGGTCACTCTCGGCACCACACCCCTCTCTGTTTTCACTTTGGTTTCAGCCACACACACCCCCCCCCACCTCCTGTTGGCTGGTCCCATCTTGATAAAGGCGCTGATGTCAGAGGGTTGTGATTGGAGGAAGGCCGTTGTGTTTACCGGTTGCTATGGAGACTGGACCTGCTGCTTTTCACAGAGAGGAATACAGGTCGGCAGTGCAGCAGAGTAAAGACAGCAGTGTGTAGTTCAGACAAACAAAGCAGCCTCTGTTGGCCTGCCGTGTGCGTGTGTGCGTGTGTGTGTGTGTGTGTGTGTGTGTGTGAGACTGTAGGAGTTCTGTTATGAGGCAATCACCCCTGGCTGTGTAACGATGAGCTCATTTTCCAGCCCGTCGGTCATGATGGTGTTCAGCAGGGAGGAGTTTCACCTCTGAGCTTCAGACAGTCAGCAGGTCTGAAACCAGATGCTGATCCAGGAGCTGCTTTACCGACAGCAGAAGAGGAAGGCTGGCTGTTGATGACGTACCAAATCTGCACTTCGGCTTCCTTCCTCAGAAAATAAAAATGGAAGTTCATATTCTCGTTCTTAGTTGGAAATTCAAAGTCGGAACTTGTGCCGTGTGAGATCAGGGAAGTGCTGGTGTGTGTGTGTGAGCGCTTATAAAGATAAGATGACATGGGGGCGTCCTGGTGGCTCAGTTGGCTAGGGAGCGTAACATGTGACCGCGACGTCTTGGGTTCGAATCCCGTCCAGTATCTTTGTCGCATGTCATCACCCCCCTCTCTCTCTTCTACTCTTTCCTGTCTCTCTCCACTGTGAACTATAGAATAAAGGCTAAAATGACACAAATATATCGCACAAAAAAAGAAGATGAAACTGTATGAATCCCTGTGGGGAAATTGGGTCGTTGCAGCAGCAAATAACAGGATACAGCAAAGAAGAATAGGATATAAATAAGAAGAGCAAATGGACGTCTTAAACACAACCAACAATTCCAACACTAGAATCTGTTCAATAAAATGTATGAATGAAAAATTTGAAACAAAATCTATGCCAGCATTATGACGGTGTCCAAACTAAGAGCAGTAGAACATTTTGAGACAAAGAAAATCAAATGAATGTGAAATATGTAGAAAATAATATAAATGCGAATAGAGCAAAAGATATACAGTACAAACACACAAACAGCAGTTTGAACACGACAGTGTGTGAGGTGTGTGTGTGTGTGGGTGTGTGTGGGTGTGTGTGTGTGTGGGTGTGTGTGTGTGTGTGTGTGTGTGTGTGTGGACAGGTGGCTGGACCTCACCCCGGCTCCCAGACATTCCCGGCAGTGTTTGGCCGGGGTTGGGTTTCCCTTCACGACACACCGCCAGGCTCCGCCCCCCGAAAACACACACTCACAGACATACACATATTGTCTCCGGGTGTCCGTATTTCTTTATTTATAACCTTTATTTATCAGGGCAAGATCAGCCCAGTCTTCCACTGAGCAGTTGGGGGTTCGGTGCCTTGCTCATGGGCTCCTCAACAGTAGTTGTTGATGGAGGGCAGAGTGTTTAGATCCACACCCACATTCAGCGCTCAGTAGTGGGTTCCTATAAATAACAAAATGCTATTTCTGAGGCCTTTCCACCCTGACAGGAATCAGGTTCTGGGGTAAACACTGAATACAATATCAGTTAGATATTGAATATTGGCTATCAGCAGCTTCAATACATAAATATCAGGATTAGGGATGGGTATCGTTTACATTTTGCCGATACCGGTGCTAAACCGATACTTTTAAACGGTCCCGGTGCCTAAACGGTGCCTGAACCGATAACTTCTTTAAAATAAAGCACAAACGACACAACGACATTAAAGAACAACTTTTTTTATTGCAAAGGCCAAGAAATGTAATATATGAACTCTTAACTGTTTAAATTATACTTATGAATAAATACAAAACACTATTAACACATTTACATAATAAATAAAATCTAAACAATAAACTAAAATAAATCATTTTACAGTGCAAACTTCTATACTTCTTCTCTTCTACAAACTCTTCAACAATCCTTTAGCAGAAATATAACCATGTCTGTCGTGTGATGTGGCGGTTAGGAGGGTTCATTACTGCACTCATGTTAACTCTCTATCTGAGTGTTGAGCAGTGTTATAAATCTACGATTAAAAAGTGTTACTGTTTACACATACAGTTACTAACACATGCAAGTTTGGAGCAAATTGTAGAATTTTCAGTTTCACTTTCGTGAAATGCTGAAAGCGACTGGTACATTTAGGAATCCGGCAGGCTCTGGCGACGTCGTCCAGTCCAGGCAGGCATGATTTGGGACCGCTTATGGAGGGCTCTGACCTTTCACCAGACCTTGATGATCCAGACAAATATAGAAGCTAAATCCCTCTGTCCCTCTGTGGGGAGGGACGCAGCGGCGAGGACTTCCTGTGGACGGCTGCATGGCTTTGATGCACCACACACAACAAAACAGCAAGATAGAAAAAAATATATAAAAATGTGCGTGAGTGCTACATCAGCCCCGAGACGAGGTGCAACTGAAAATAGACTTACATGTTCAGGTACAAACAGAGCAGCTCTCGTTCAGGTGCTGTTAAAAGAAAAAATCTATTGTTAAAATTCACTTTAACAATAATCCAGTAAAAGAGATTTCTGATATAAGAGTTTAAAACTTTATAGTTATTATAACAGTAGATTTAACAGATTATAACAGATTATAACAGTAGATTTAATATATAAATGAAAGGTAAGGGTACAAGTCTGTATACATAACCTTTTCCCCACGGCGCCCTGCCAGCAAGCGAGCCGTGGGCATACAAAGCCAAATTCAGGACACTCATGGACGAACCGCAACGGCGCCTGCGCAAATCGGCGTTGTTAGGCACGAGCGAAGCGACTGCGCCGTGGGCTTCAATGTATTTGTGCTTGTTAAAAAGGGAATGAACTACTCTTCCCATACAGCATTGTGAGTGACATCATCGATTCCTTCATTTTCAACAGTGATACTAATTAATATAATAATATAATATAAGACTGAATACTGATTTTTTTATGGTTTTCACCATGTCTGACAGTAAAATCACAGATAAAGGTCGCTAGCCGACTAACGTTACTTCGCTCTGGTCTGGCTACCAACCACGCACAATTTTGGAGCGGGTAATGTTTCTATGGTAACAGTGACATCTCTGATTGGTGGGAACTTGCTAAAGCTTTTGGGTAGTGTAGTATTTCACGAGGAACTCGGGAATAAAACAAGATTTCTTAACAACAAAGCTGAAATCAGATTGACTGATGGCTTCTACAGGAACATATATAGTCGCTTCACAGTCTGACAGCTCATGGTAAGTCTGCCTTACACCGTTAAAACCTTATGGCTAATAATCGAATTCCCTACTTCCGGAGCCTGATGTTTCAGCTCTGTGGTAAAGTGTGTCAAATCAAATCAAACTGTGTGTTTGGCAGCAGATCAAATCCCAGTTGCTGCACTCTGAGTTAGCGTGAGTTAGTAATGTGAGTGATGTCGGGCCGTGCTGTTATGTAAGGGCAGCAGCCGGTGGCGTGCCTCCCTCTCTCAGCAGATGAACTCGGAGCAGTTTGCCGTCAGAGTGGGCCGTCCCGTCTCCGCTTCCCGTCTTTGTTCGGCTCCCTCCTCGGCTCTGTTCGTCACGTGACTCACGTCGGGTCGGAGGCGTCCGTGTGTCTCGTCAGCAGTTAGACCTCAGCTCTGCGAATTAGCTAAGCACGAGTCTGTCTGCTCCATTTCACAAAGACACAAGAGAAACCAGCTAATTAGTCTTTTCTTCCTTTCCTTCCTGCACAGCGCGTCTCGGCTCTGGACTCTGTGGGTCTTCGTTCCCCAGAGGAGGTTTCACTCAGTAGCTGTGAACAGTAGCAGGTGTGACTCCGTTCAGATCTCTGGGGGCTTTCTGGGCCAAAGCTTTGACGTGGATGATTTAGTATGCAGCCAGAAATAGGCCGCACCTCGTCGGCTGAAAATGTATATCCACAGCTCCTTTGTACACAAATACTGCTCGACTTGTGCCCTGTTCTTCTCTCTTTGTTCCCTTCTGCTGTAGTAACGGGATGTCGTTTCATTTTGCTGTAATTCATCAAGATTAGCAATTGCATTACAAACCCTGAAGACTGCTTGCAGATGACCCTTGTGCTTTTTTGTCTAAAATGAAGAATTGGTCTTGAAACCAGGCTGCGCTGGTTGTGAAATCTCTGTAGGGCAGAAAGGAAACTACACATCCAAATGTGTATTAACATTATAGGAGACGTGGTCAGAATAAGCAGGTGGTTCTGTGTAACTCAGTGGCTAGAGCAAGGCAGCAACACTGCCAGGGTTAGGGGTTCGACTCTCACTGGGGCCCTCATGGTGCTGAGAAACACCATCACCGAGTCAGCGTCAGTCCCTTCACTTCCTCCAGAGCGGAGCGACCAGGGAAACTCAGCTGATGTCTGGACGCTCAACAAGCTTGACGCCACAGCTGAACTTTTCACGGTCAACAGCCGTCAACAGCCAATCAGATTTCTGCGCTTCCTTGTTTCCCTAGTGATGTGATTTAGTTTCAAGAACAATAGTTGGAAATGGAGAAGTTGATTCCAGCCATTCAAAGCTTCCCAGTTCTCTTTGTTCTCTTTTATTTGAAAGACGACAGGAATAAACATTTCAGAAACTATTTTTCTGTTTATTTCCATGAACACTACCTTATTAGCGCTCGCTAGCTAGCTATGTTAACTCATCAAAACGGTGTAACATTGTGAAAGGCAATACCAGAGCAGCAGAAATACCTGATTTGCCTGTTCAAAACGTCGTAGCTGCAGACCTACATAGATGCAATCGGAGCCTCTGGCCCCGCCCACAATCGGTCAGAATAGAGTGACTCATCGACCAAGTTGCTCAGTGTGAACGCTCAGTCAGGCGCTTTGGATGAAAGTGTCCACTAATATATATTATATTAGTAAGAGTCCTCAGTGCCTCAGTACAGCCAGTAAAACCCAACACAGGCTCTGTTCATTCAGTGCTTGGATTTGATTTGGTTTATTTGAAGAGATTGTTTTAAATCACATAAATAAAATCACTGAGAGTATCGATGTGAAAGCAGAGACTGGTTTCCATTGTAGTCCTCCTGGTACGCCAGGTTGGGCAAAGTGCGGTCAACATTAGCAGTAATGTGAGAATTTACATTGGAATTAAATGACAATCATAATCAATTACAGTCTGTGTGTGTGTGTGTGTGTGTGTGTGTGGAGTGTTTACCAGCCCAGACAAACAGAATAATCCCTGTCCAATCAGGCGCTGTGAAAGCAACGTCTGTTTGCTCTGCCATCAGCGCCCGGCCGGAGGAGAGGCCATGTGCTCTGCTTCACAGAGGAGGCTGTGTGTGTGTGTGTGTGTGTGTGTGTGTTCCCAGTTTACCTGTTAGAGGTCACTCTGTGGGTTAGAGGTCACTCTGTAGAAACACCTTAAAGGACAGTTCCAGCAGGATTGGAGTTGTTTGCTAATTTTTTACATTTTCCTTCTGCTTTTTGTTTGTAAACAAAGTAAAGTTTCCGGTTCACTTCTTGTCCGATTTCCACTTTTGCCTCTCCAAAATAAATCTTTCAACCAATAGCTAACGTTCTCTGCGGTTACGTTAGGACCCGCCTCCTGTCAATCACAACCCAGTCAAGCCAACAGACGAACCAAAGCAAGACTCTTCCTCCAGATATAATCTGTAACATGAAACAGAAATTAACTGCTGCTCTCTTCTTTACTGGGAATAACTCGTAACATTTAGACAGTTTGTTTAAAAATATTTACTATCAATATATCAAATATCTCTTAACGTGATAAAAGCTGGAAAACCATCTACAGTGAGGGAATGCAGGAAATGTCCTTTAAAGGGGCGTTAAGTAATCTATGACCTCTATCGACCTCTATAGGCCACCAGTAGGACTTACAACAACTTTGAGCTACGGTGGCCTGTAATTGACAAACAATAATTTTCCCAATGTAGAGCAGTAAGCCAATCAGAGCAGAGATCCAACAGAAACATCTAGTGAAGAGGTGAAATATCATCATGTTAAATACTGGAGTCATAAAACGCGTCCGTCACTGAGCAGCTGAGAATGAGTTTTTGTTCCAAAACGGAGACAGTAAGTGTGCATATTTATAATATATGCAAAAATATTACAAATAAAAACTCTGATTACATGACAGGCACAGAACTATGTAAACTATGTAAACGTCCGATATGTGGTAGAAGACGAGGAAGAAGCGAGGAGGTATACAGCCTGCTAGAGCATTGAGATCGTGACGCATGTAAACAGGAAAAGATGAACGACACGTGACGCTGTGGTTTCGTGAGGCGGTGCTTAAGGGCTGAAAGAGCCTCAGCCAGGCTAACATGATGCAGCTTGATTAGAGATTTATTGTACAATTGATCAATACTACACCGGTTTGTCCATGTGAAGCCCTTCAAACATTTAGATCAGATTCCACATAAGTACGCATTCATGTTTTCCTTTTCTTCTTCTTCTCCTGGTTTCAGTGTTTGTGTCCCATGATGATCTAAATGTTTCAGACCTTTTCCACCCTGACAGGAAGAACACTCTCAGGGAAATGTGATTTATGGCATGAAACTGTTCACATTTAAACACATTGAATATTGGCAGAAAATATCAGCTATTTAAAAAATATCTATCAGCCTTCAGAAACACCACATCAGTCCCAAACTGGACAGACAGACAGACGTGTGGACATGAACCAGCAGCTCTCCTGTCTTCCTGTGGTTCAAACACTTTATTGGGTCATTTACTGGATGTGTGTGAACGGCCCGGCATGGAAACCATCCAGGCGGACGGACGTCAGGACGTAAAATACACCAACAGATTGTCTTTCAAATCTCTCTCTGTGTGTGTGTGTGTGTCTCAAATCAGACGAGGCCGGTTTACGCTTCAGCACACAGATTTTCTTTTATTTGAAATAAATATGATCACATTCATTTCAAGAATGTTCCTCTTACTTGGATAAAACAAAACAAAAAATCCCAAATAAGCATTTTGATATCAGAATATGAAGCTTTTGAACATGTCAGCTGTTTTTAAAGAGGACAGGAAAAAGCCACATCAGCACTAACAGTGTTTCTGCCGTATACAGGCAGTATTGCAAAAATAGTAATATGCATAATATTAATTCACAAATCTTTCCAGTATCAGCCTATTTGTTTATTTGAGCGTTGTGAGTCTGGTCGGTCTCATCTGATGCTGCTGCTTTCTGTTCTGTAGTATTAGTGGTGTCAATAGATTTAGGAACTGATGCTAAATTACTTTGAAGATGTTCAAGCTGAAAGCACCAGACGGTCTGATCAGGACTCAGTCGATCCTGGTCTGGTGGTTTAGGATTCACCAGATTCGGTGTTTTGGTAAACCACCTGTGACACCTATGACCTAAACTCATCCTTATACATTATTATATTATATTATAATATATTATTATTCCTGTGCGTGCCGAATAACCAGAATACGACCGGAAGTTAAGCTGTTTTGCCCTCAAAGTAAGAGCGTGAAATCAAGTATTTCAACAAATACACCAATTCAAATTAAAGGACGTTAACATTTTTATTTAGTACAGATTAATCGTTATATATCATCTTTATTTTCACGTTAGCGTTACTGCTCGTGAGTAACGTTGCAACATGTCCATCGGTAAAGGTTTTATTTTGAAAGTTCCGAACGGATGTAGTATCGTCGACACTGGTCATTTGTCTTTGTGTTTGATCTGTCGTGAGGCGTCGTTCATTCCGTCTTTAACGTCCTGCAGCAGACTGTCCCGGATCCTCCCGGCCTTCCGGCTCAGCTCTCCCAGGCCGCCGGGAAGCTCCGCGGCTTCCTGTCGGATCTGCC
>OMLI01100698.1:0-10284 GCA_900302605.1 Rondeletia loricata
TGAATTGAAAACAAAAATTAAAAACGAAATAAAAATAAAAACTATGCTCCCAACACTTACGCCCGCATTCTGTTCATGGACTTCAGCTCTGCATTTAACACAATTAACCTGGTCAAACTCATCAATAAACTACTGGACATGAACATTGACCCCTGCATCTGTCACTGGATCCACAGCTTCCTCTGGAACAGACAACAAAAGGTAAAAATCAACAACATCACATCTCACCCTCTGTATCTCAGCACAGGGGCTCCTGTGCCAAGGTTGCGTCCTTTCACCCTGGTTATTCTCTCTCTACACCAACCTGCTCATATCCCACTACAACTCTGTCAACATCTACAAATATGCAGACGACACAATCATCATAGGCCTCATCACAAACAATAATGAAACTGAATACCGTGCACAGATCAACCAAGCAGTTACCTGGTGCACAGACAATAACCTTCTACTCAACTCATCAAAAACCAAAGAACTCATCATCGACTTCAGATGCCAGCCACACCCCAAAACCCCCATACTCATCTCCGGTGAACCCATAACCACCACGGACTCATTCCAATTTCTTGGCACACATATAAGCAATAACCTCAAATGGAAAACCAACACAGATCACATTTACAAAAAAGCCAATCAAAGACTTTTCTTCCTCCTCCAGCAAAAAAAATTCTGAGTCAGAAAACATCTCCTGCTCCGTTATTATTTGGCCATCATACAAAGCATCCTCACCTCCTCCTGGCACAGCAGTTTGGACATTCACTCCAAAAACAAACTACAAATAAAAAAAATTAAATAAAAAGAATCAATAAATCCTCCAAAATAATCTACACCCCCCTCCCTTCACTCGAATCACTCCACCACAAAAGAACAGTAAAAAGGGAAAGAAAAATAATTTCTGACCCCACTCACCCAGCACACCATGTCTTTCAGTTATTGCCCTCCGGGAGGCGCTACAGGTCTCTGCCCACCAAAACAACCCGTTTTAAAAACAGTTTTTACCCTACTGCCATACGAACATGGGACCCCCTCGAAAACGAGATGATACATCTCGAGGGGTTTATCCTAATAAATGAATTTCCAACAACAACAACAACATTAAACTCCCTTTAACAATCCCCCTATCTCTGTTTTATGACATGAAACGTTGTGCTGATTCCTGTACTGTAATGTGGGTTGTACTGTGGTTGTTGCTTTGTATTGTATTGTATTGTGGTTTTTGTATTTTTGTATTTATTGTATTACACGTATTGCTTTATGTTGGAGCCTGGCTATGTAATGTACTGAAAACAAATTCCACCAGCCTGGCTGTGTGGTCATTAAAAATATCAAATAAAAATCAAATCAAATATTCGCCGGCAAAAAAACATAGATTAGCTACCGCAGTTGCAAAGCTATAGCTGCCTAACACCAGTTGACTGACTGACCTGAATGTGGCTCCTTCCTGATGAACACATCTTGTGCTGTGGGGAAAATAACTCACTTCCTTACACAAGTTTATTCCAGGCCCAGTATTCAGTTTGGATTATGGCTGTTTCATGTCATCTCTTCTATGGATATATTTGTTTTCTCTATGCAGTTCGCAGGGTGGTCAGGACTAGACTGAGCTATGTGTGCGCGTGATTGACAGGCAGGTAGGGATGCCTCCTTGCAGAGAGCTCGGCTGATTGGTTGTTAAGATTAAGACGCCCAGAGATGTTGGAGTGGCTGATTACAGGGCCTGGGATAGTCACAGAGACGGTACAACACTATTTATATTTGAGGATAGATCACCCAGGTCCTTCTGGAGCAGACCCATTGTGTCTGGGGGGCAGTATTATCTCAGACTTGCTCTCGTTTAGATGCAAAAAGCTCTGAGACATCCAACATGTGATTTCAGTAAGGCACTGATTGAGAGATACAAGGCTGGTGGGGTCGTTTGGTTTCACAGGCAGATATAATTGTGTGTCATCGGCATAACAATGGAAGGAGATATCATATTTCTGGATTATATGGCCGAGGGGAAGCACATACAAACTGAAGAGAAGTGGACCCAAAATGTAACCCTGGGGCACACAAGTAACCTTTGCAGAAGATTAAGAGAAACTACCTATGCTAATGGAGAAGGTTCAGTTTGAAAGATATGATCTAAACCAGTCCAGTGCAGACCCATTGACACCAACCCAGTCTTGTAGTTGACCTAGTAAAATACTGTGTCAAAAGCTGCACTGAGATCCAGAGAAACTAGGACTGAACAATTACCTGTGTGTAATAATAATAATAGATCATTTGCCACTTTTATAGGTACAGTTTCTGTACTGTGAAGTGATCTAAAACCATATTGAAACATTTCAAATATGTTATTGTCAGACATGATAACAATTGATTTGAGACTACTTTGATAAAAATGGCAGCTTATGGGCCGGATGTTGCATTTTCCTCCTTACAGTCTATGTTATCCTTGCTTCACAAAGCCATGAAATGCTGGAATGGTAAGCTAAGTATGGCTAGCGATTTTTTTCTTTATTCATTGTAGCTTCTAAAACCCATCAGAATCCACCCCAACAAATAAAGAAATGCAATCTAAAGTAAAAATAATCTTAGCATTGGACGTAGTTAAAGGCAATCATTTTACTCCTCTATTCATTTTCACATTAGACTGAAAGGGGGTGGGATCTGGAATCCCTTATTTGGGCAGGAAAATTATGTCACACTTGAGGTCAATGGGTCTGTAGTTATTCAGGACAGAGGGATCTAGACTAGGTTTTTTTAGGAGTGGTTGAATTACAGCATGCTTGAAACAAGGGGAAAATACAAGAGACCAATGAACTATTAATGAAGTAGAGGATGCATGGACAGTGTGTCAAAGACCTCTTCAAGAAAGTTAGTGCGAATAACGTCAAGCTTGCTTCATATGGGGGACTGTCTCTGTTGAATCTATTATTGAGATTTGTTCAAATCAGTGTAATACAGCAGCGTTTACAGGAAAGGTGGACAATTCTCAGTTAGGAAGAATAATCTGATTCCTGATGCTCTCAACCTTGTTCATAAAAAATGACGAAAACTCCTTACATTTCTCAGGCGAAGCTTCAAGACATGCAGATTATTGGCTTTCCATTGCCGCTCAGCTCTCCTACATTTCCTCTTTAGGACTCGAGTATATTCATTAAGCCAAGGTAGGGTTTTGGGCTTGGGCTTTTTGATTTTATAGGGGGCAGGTTCATCAAGTATAGATGTGCAGGTGTTGGTGAAACAATGTACTAGCTCCTCTGTGTCTTGCAGAGGTGTGGCAGCAGTGAAGGCAGAGGAGCTACATGAGTGAAAAGCCTCAGAAGACCTACTAGCAATGTTGGAGTTCGAATTAATATTCCCCTTAGATGAGTCAACAGTCAGCTTTATTTGATCATCTTTGACATATTAAGCTTAAAGGTGCTACATGTAGCATTTTAACATCAAGAAATCATCACCACATTAATGTTAGACTTTAGTAAAATTACTCTAAACAAACAAGACCATCACCGAGAAGATTGGCAGCCTCTACCGGCCTCTACACTTTATTTTACATTTTGTGCCATCGGGTCGGATTTCGCAGGAAATCTGCTGTATTGCTTTACAGCACAAAGAGATATTGTTTTATGGCATGAAACAGGAACCATTTTTACTTACTTTACTGCAAGTAATACACAACTTTATTCCACTTCCTCTATTCTAACTGCATAGTTTCAACTTCACGTTAGCTTACCTCATTGGAATTAATATTGGCTGTTATCAGCTCTTATCCTTCTTGCTCTTCAAAACAAGCGCGCACAGAATGGCACCAGGGAGGGGGAACAAGTAGCAATATCCTCTTTGCAACAGGAAGCAACAGGGTTTATGGGAAATGTGGTCTTTATTTTGAGAAACACTCAATGCTACATAGGAACCTTTAAACGCAATCATCAGGGGTGTCACAATTAAGTCCAACTCTTTTTTCCTTGGTGGTCCTTATGAAATATTAAATCTTTGTCATCAGGCCCGTCCAGTGTCAGCTCGTCCCACCATGGCTGCCCTGCTGGAGAAGATGCCCCCCGATTACACCCTGGCAACCTGCCCTGAAAAAACGCCCAACGACACCATCAAAATAAGATCCGTCGTACCGCAGAGACCTGAAGACATCACCTCCAAGATGCCTGCAGATTGGAGGCAACAGCTGCTCAGGCACATAGAGGCCAAACGATTGGACAGGGTACGTCAGTATACCGCAGACACACTGAAGAGGGAAATGCACTCACACACAAACACACATGCACTCAGAACATTCTGAAGCCCCCCATGTCTGTATCTGTGTGAGTCTGTGTTGTAAGGTTGACCAGATGTGTGTCTGGCTGCATGTGTGTCCACCCCACCCCACACTGTTAGTCTGTCAGCCTGACCTACTGCACACTCATTACTGTGGGTATGTGTTAATGAAATCACGTGTCCTCAAATAAGATGCAAAAACATCCGCATTTTGACAAGTGATTTGATCTTGTGTTGAGTCTTAAAATCTTTCTTGAGACAAGTGAAAAATCGGCCAAGAGGGTGAGATAATTGCAGTTGCAGTAATTTTAATGTGGTTTGTTACAAGATTGTTTATCTTGAAAAATATGGAGTGATGTGCCCTTATTTTAAGATACCGCACTTGTTCTGAGACAATTCCTGAGACAAGCTGAATACAAGCTGATACATTTGAAGTTGGCAATGACATTGACTTTTTGGTGTTAGATCTTGACCTATGCCAACGGAGTTGGATGGGGGTTATATTTTCGCCCCATTCCGTCTGTTTGTCTGTTAGCAGGATATCTCAAAATGTTATGAATGGATTTGCATGAAACTTTGTGGAAGATTGGTCATGGGGCAAGGAAGAACTGATTAACTTTTCATACCCATTGGCCAAAGGGGAGCATAGCGGTGTGCGTGTTTTCTCACAAAAAGGCATATTACATCCGAACGGATTCACGTAACACCATCAAACTTTGTGTGCCTATCAGCAGACATAAGAATTATTGGCCCAATCAAACAACATGGGGGCACTGGAAAGCTAATTTCTGGTTTAGACATAACCGCCCTGCCAATTTTTCCAAAGCATGGTACAGTGGTAGAAGGGCAGCCCTAATGGCCACTGAACAAATATAGTGCTGATTGGCCACGTGGTGTTGCAATAATCGGCTAAAATGCTTAAAAGTGGCTAGAATTTGAACATGCATATCTCATGTCCCATTTCACAGTCATGAAAATGTGTGCATCTCCTGATGTTAAACAAGTTGGTGATGGGGCTTGGAAGAAATGATTAACTTTTGGTGAAAATCCGACATGTGGAACTGACATATCTTGACAATTGCATAGCATTGGCAGAAGTATGCGCTCTACCGAGTGCCATCTAGTTTTCACTTGTTTTCAAAAAAAACGTACGATCTTCAGAGTCAGTACAATAGTGATTAACTTGTTAAGATGAGGATATTTTGCAGGGTACTACAATTATAATGTATATATTAACACTGACACAGGGGTGTCTTCAAATTGTTTACCCTATCAACCTTAAAGGAATACGCAGAGATTTTGTGAAATACGATTATTTGCCATATTACCCGTAGTCAGACGAGAAGATAGATACCAATTTCATCCCGGTACTCCGAGTAGAGCCAGAGCTCGCTTCTTGCAGGCTAACCGAGTTAGCATTTTGAATGGCTGCAGATGGTTTCAGTTAGCATCATAGCAGTGAGGGTAAAAACAAACCAGTCCAGCTTCTCCAAAGTTAAACTATTTTAGTGATTTCACGCGTCTCTTTATGACGAGTGAAAAAACCCCAAAAAAAGACATCTTGGTTGTTGTAGAGGCAGCTACATTTGGAAGCTTATTTGTTTTGGTGTGCGATTGGAGGACTCGAGTCTGCACCCGCCTACTTCCTCTCTGGCTATAGGGAAATAAGCAAATAAGCTTCCAAATGTAGCTGCCTCTACAACAACCAAGATGTCGTTTTTTTGTTTTTATTTTCACTCGTCATAAAGAGACGAGTGAAATCGCTAAAATAGTTTAACTTTGGAGAAGCTGGACTGGTTTGTTTTTACCCTCACTGCTATGATGCTAGCTGAAATCATCTGCAGCCATTCAAAATGCTAACTCGGTTAGCCTGCAATAAGCTAGCTCTGGCTCTACTCGGAGTACCGGGGTGAAATTGATATCGATCTTCTCGTCTGACTAAGATGGCAAATGGCAAATGCCATGGTAAGATGGCAAATAATCTTATTTCCCCAAATCATGGCATATTCCTCTAAGGTGAAAATACACCCTGTAACAATTCAAATTATTCACTGATTCAGAATTCACTTATGTTATCCATACGATCTTGGTACAATTTGGTCTCATTTTGTGAACATGAGCAACTCTCCAAAGTTAGAAACAAGAGAGCCAAGACTCTAGTCTGTGATGTTATTAAAAGACACTTTCTGGAGCTGCTCCATTGGCAATGGATGAGAGACCAACTTTGTGGACACTGTGATAGGGCCCAGGTGCATTTTTGTGCAATATGGGCACATTTTCTTGTTCAAAACGGTTAGCACTGCTATAAATTAATTCTCAGATGGATATGTTCATCCACTTATCAGTGGAGCAGCTTCCAGATTAGTCTTTGGTTGCGTTTGCACTATTATACTTTTTTGGTGGAAAGAGTGCTGACTCACCTGAATTTTGTGCATTAACATAACATTAAAAAGCTACTTATGCAATGCCCATTTTGTGCAAGTTGCTCTATTCAGCTGATGATGACATGCAGGATGTTGTTTACATTGTAAAATAAATATTGGTTACATAAATGGGAAATAGATACATGCAGGTATGTAGCATGTACCGCTGGTTTGGGTTATTGTGTATTTTCTTTGACCATCGCAAACAGAAGTCTGCCTACATTGGCTTTGACGATGTAGGCAGAGGAGCCAATCTGCTCCCTACATAGAAATCCCACTTCCTCTTCATTGTGATTGTGTGACAGGTCAGACTGGTTTCGACCCAGAAGCAGACACGCGGAGACAGGTTGATGTTGGTCAAATACACACTTTACTGAGTAAAGGCAAGGTGGATACAGGCAAACAAACAGACTAGGATCAGGCAAGGCAGAGTCAGACGGAGCAAGGTTCAGAATATCGACTAAGCAGGCAGGAACCAAACGTGAGACATTAGGACAACAAAGCACACTAGACAAAAAATTTAAAATAAAATACCCCCCCCCACACACACACACACACACACAGACAAACTAAGAAGAGGAAGAAACAGGGAGATCAGGAGGCGAGGCATGCAGACTTGTGACAGTAGCCCCGCCTCCTAGGGTCGACTCTTGACGACCCTCCCGGCTTGTCTGGATGTCATCTATGGAACTCAGAGATGAGAGATGGGTCCAGGATGTTCTGGACCGGTACCCACGATTGCTCCTCCGGTCCATAACAATGAGTTTAGAGGCGTGCCCCCACTGCAGAACTTGGGACCAAAGTGCTTTACAATTTGCCTCACATCCACCCATTCACACACGCATTCATACACCGTTGGCGGAGGCAACTACACAGGGCACCAACCTGCTCTATGGGAGCAATTAGAATTAGGTGTCTTGCTCAAGGACACTACGACAGATTTTTTCCCCAGGAGGAGCTGGACTCGAACCACCAACCTTTCGGTTGCTGAGCGAGTACTCTACCTCCTGATCCACTGCCGTCTCTACAAACAGACGATAGGTAGGGCAGTCATCAGGGCAGGGCTACTGCTGGGCCTCCCTCACTAGACGCTTCACCTCCCAGGTGACAGCCACTACTAAACAGGAAGAGGGCAGAATAGGTTCTGGATCGCTGACCTTCTCAGTGGATCCAAACTGACAGAACAGAGCATAAGGCTTAGTGTTCTTAGATCCAGGACGGTAAGACAGTGTAAAATTGAATCAAGTAAAGAATAGAGCCCACCTGGCTTGCCTCGAATTGAGGCGTTTAGCTGACTGGATGTACTCAAGGTTCTTGTGGTCGGTCCAGACCTGGAACAGCTGACTGGCTCCCTCCAGCCAATGCCTCCACCCCTCAAGAGCGAGCTTGACGACCAACAGCTCCAGATTCCCGATGTCATAGTTTCTCTCAGCAGGTAAAAACTTAAGGGAGAAAAAGGCACAAGGGTGGAGCTTACCATCCTTGGAGGATCGCTGGGAGAGCACGGCGCCAACTCCATCATTAGAGGTGTCCACTTCCACCACAAACTGACGCTCAGGATCGGGGTGAATCAGGATGGGGGCGGAAGTGAACCAATTCTTGAGGCCCTGGAATGCCCTCTCCGCCTCCGGGGTCCAGGCGAAGGCAACAGACTGGGAGGTGAGGGCGTGAAGAGGAGCATTGGAGCTGTAGTTCCGGATGAACCGTCTGTAAAAGTTGGCGAACACTAGGAACCGCTGCACTCCTTCCACGTAGTAGGTTGAGGCCATTCCAGGACTGCTTGGACCTTGGCTGGATCCATCTGGATGCTCCCATCCATGATGATGAACCCTAGGAAGGAGACTGTGGAGACATGGAACTTGCATTTCTCTGCCTTTACATACAGCTCATTCTCCAATAATCTCTGCAGCACTTGACGCACCCGGCGGACCTGTTCTTCAACAGACTGAATATCATCAAGGTACACACAAAAAAACGTGTTAATCATGTCTCTTAGGACATCGTTTACCAGAGCCTGGAATACAGCAGGAGCATTGGTAAGGCCGAATGGCATGACCAGGTACTTGTAGTGGCCGCTGGGTGTGTTGAATGCTGTCTTCCACTCGTCCCCTTCTCTAATGCACACCAGGTGGTAGGCGTTGCGTAAATCTAGTTTTGTAGAACTTGGCTTCTTGGAGCAGCTCATAAGCAGAGAAGATAACAGGCAGCGGGTAGCGGTTCTTGGTTCAACGGTCGATAATCAATGCATGGTCGGAGCCCCCCATCTTTCTTCCCCATGAAGAAGAAACCTGCCCCGGCAGGAGATGAGGAGGATCGAATGAGACCAGCTGCAAGGGACTCTTCAATGTATTTCCCCATAGCTTTGGTCTCAGGAGCGGTGAGGGAATACAAGCCTCACCGGGGGGGCGTAGCATCAGGCAAGAGGTCAATGGCACAGTCATAGGGGCGGTGAGGTTGCAGCGTCGTAGATTGGGCCTTGTTGAACACCTCCTTTAGGTCATGGTATTCAGCTGACACCTTGGATAGGTCAGGGTAGTCCTCAGAATCTGTTCTTTCAGACAGAGGCATGGACAGAGCAGAGCAGAGATAGTAAGCATGACAGGCCGAGCTCCGATGATGGTGCCAGTAGACAAATCAATATGAGGATTATGCTTCTTGAACCAGGGGTAACCCAATACCAGCGGAATCTGAGAAGATTCCAGAATCAACATAAGTAACTTCACAGGAGCAATTTTATGGGTTACCAGTTTGAGCGGATGACCATCCAGGGCGCTGGCTCGTCTCACCTCAGGCAGAGGCAGGATCTCTATGCCGAGCTGGTGGGCCAGGGACGCGTCCAGGAAGCTCTCATCAGCGCCAGAATCAAGGAGGACGGTCACGGTGATGGACTGGTTCTGGAGTAACAGGGAGGCCTGGAGCAGAGAGCAAGGAGAAACATGAGTAACAGTTGTCTTGCTCACCAGTAGCCTCTCCTCTAGTGGTGAGCCTGCGCTTTTACTGGACAGGTAGAGGCATAGTGGCCAGGTCACAGTACAGGCAGCAGTTCTCCTGGATGCATCTCTGTCTCTCCGCGGGGTCCAGTTTGGTCCGACCAACCTGCATCGTTTCAGCAGGAGAAGTCTCCTCTGGACTGGTGGTGACTAGAGTCTCCTCCCTGGCACTGGTAGAGGACATCCTGGGTTGGCTGGGTGGACCACGGGGGCTGGAAACTCGCTTGGGGGAACATGGTTGACCTCTCTCCCTTCCTGGAGTCCGTTGTCAATGTGGATGGCCAGGGCATCAAAACTGGAAGGGAGCTCCCGAGAAGCAAGCTCATCTTTAATTTCATCTGACAGTCCATGATAAAAAGCATCATACAGGGAGGCTGAATTCCAATGACTTTCACCTGCCAGGGTTTTTAACTCAATAGCATATTCAGCCACTCGGCAATTAATTTGCCTGATCCTAAACAGTCTCTGGGCCGCCTCTCTGGATGGTCAAAGATTTTCTTCATCTCAGCGATGAACCCATCGAGACTGGAACACACCGGTGACTGCTTCTCCCACTCTGCCGAGTCCCACTCCTGCATTCTCCCCTTAAGCAGGGAAATGATGTAGGCAATACGGGA
>OMLI01100703.1:1878-15861 GCA_900302605.1 Rondeletia loricata
AATTTGGGGGGGGGGGGGGGGTTCCTAAAAATTATATTGAACCACCATTCACCACCATGATTCATATTACAACAAGATCAAATAAATCTAACTCCAAAGGGATCACAGCTAGCAGCACAATCTCTCTCCCTAGAATCCAGTTGTGGCTTCAGTTTTGGATCAGATGTGTGTCTGGTGTGTGTGTGTGTGTGTGTGTGTGTGTGTGTGTGTGAGTGTGTGTGTGTGTGCGTGTGACATATGTGTGTGTAACATTACCATGTAGCAGAAGTGATATTCAGTAGTATCATGTGTATGGCAACCTAATCGATGTGTAGCACTATTTGTGTGTGTGTCGTGTGTGTGTGTGTGTGTGTGTGTGGAGAAGTGATATTCTCAGTATGTGTCTCAATGGTATCATGATGTGTGCACATATCACTGTAGCCTATTTGCGAACGACGACTTCCCCTACCCACTTTTTTTAGAGATCCCCTGAAAGACAGATTATAATAGAAGCAGTTGCGTCTCAAATCCCGTAGCAACCACGTCTGCCTCTACCATGGAGGTCCACTGGAGAATTGGCTTTGTGCAAATAATGTCTAAATATATAACAACCGGGCTAGAACAAGAGAGCTAGCTGAAACAGATTGCTGTGGTGTGGGTGCAGGTCCATTCAGTAATGTTAGAAGTAAACGTGATTGGTCTGGATAGCACTGTTGCCAATTTGGCGACTTTATCGGTAGATCCATTGCTCCTGGACCTCCAATATGGCTGCCAGAAGACGTGTTACATCACATGAAAGCTCCCTGAGTAGGAGTATAGCAGAAAGGAGTCATGAACATTAGTTATACATTCAGATTTTACCGTTTGCTTTAGTAGTTTTCCTGAGTAAAGAAAATCTACTCTGAGTGCAGTGAGCAACTGATTGTTTTAAATTAGAGCTCCTATAAGAAAGCATTTTAAATCTGAAACTGCTGTTTGACAAGTTGCAGAATGCAATTAACTCCAAAGCAGTTTCCCAATTTTCTCATTTCCGTTGCTTTATAAGTGCTATTTTAGATAACAAATGACAAGATGAACTATTGATCCTCGGGGGGGAAATAGGGTCATTGCAGCAGCAGAGAATAGTCGGAACAAAGAGTAAAAACACAATAAAAGATGAATAAACAGGTAATAAATATTATAGATACATTTAAATAGAGATAAGAAAGGTAGAGCATTATTATGGTGCTAATAAAATGTCTCTGCACGATGGCTAAAAGAGAATTCACAACAGTGATGGCTATCGAGAACTGAATTAGAGAGAGAGAGAGAGAGAGAGAGAGAGAGAGAGCATGAGACAAATACAGAGGAAGAGAGAAAGATTCTCACAAACGTACACTATTTCTTAAAGCACACAGCGGGTGAGAGGTTGAGGGAGTTACAGTAAGAGATAAGAGATGCTTCTATTCATTAGACCCCCCACAGTGAGAGCATCATTTACCCCGCCTGAAGAGCGTCGGCATCGATTCAACCTCGCCATTGACGACGCATTCGAACGACATGGTTCAACTTCCCACCTTGTCGATGGGAATTGGATGCGATGTTCTGATGACTGATGCCGCCGTCTTGTCAAATTAACATGACGAGGGGAGCGTCTACCATGTGCAACGAACTCCGAGGCTGATGCTGATTTAACGAGCCTGTGTTGGTATCGATTCTAATACGGACACGCTTTTTAATGGCAATACACATTGACTTCAAAATAGTTGAACTCTTTGTACGCCTTCAAGTGATTTGTGTCATCTTTAAATAGGAATTACATTTAAAGTGATAATCCGTCAGTCTTGTTTTTCTTGATTTTGGCGACGCTTTTGGTGATGTAAGATGTAAGATGACTCCTAATGTCAATACTAACCGATAATGTGCTTAACGTTCATGCTAGCAGTCAATATGGGAGGGTGGGTGTCATTAAAATAAAAAGAAAAGGTGGATATCTCATTTTGGAATGAAGCTCATCAAATGTAAAAGTTTTCATGAACTGGCTATAGGTCGAATCACTAAACGGACATTTATTAATATAAAAGATAAGAGATATCAGTTATGCAGTCAGCAAGATTAGGTGTTAAATAAATCTTCAAGCTAAATAAACTGCCATCTGGGAAGAAAGTGAGCCTCGAACTGCATGACAAAATATGACAATGTAGACATGTGACACATTTGAGCACATGGATTATCAAAGAAAGCATCCACAGGAACTTATCAGACTCAGACGTTGCCATCTTACAACTCAGTGAACTCCAGAAAACCTAATTGTTTCGAAGTTTAAACTCTTCAACCGACTTGCAGATTGAATAACAAGCGTCCCTGATTGGGGATAAACACAGTGAAGTCCTCCAGAAGTGCCGCTTGTCCTCTCAGGAGACAGACACTCTGCAGCCGTGGATGCGTTAGAGCTTGTGACACCACACATCTCTTTTCAGTCGTCGTAACAAGACGAAGCAGCCTCCTGCCATTTTAATTGCATTTCTCACTTTTGACTAATCACTCAAGACACAGTGGCCCTGTGGGCAGCCAGCCAGTTAGAGCAGGACATCGTGTGTCACATGTATTCCCTGGCAACAAAACCACGGCAGTAACAGAAAGCTAAATGTGTTCATTTTATCCTGTGACTTTATTGTGATTCGATTTTCTGACTTCTTGTTTGGTATGAAGTGGTGAAAGTCTGAAGGGTCTAAGCCAGGATAACGGGTCAATGTACTGTAACATTCTACCTCAAAATAGAAAACAGAACAATAAAACATTTTGTGCAGTATTCAAAAATCTAAATTTGTTGTTTTCAATTATCACATTTTCTTGTAAAACAAGTCACAAAACTTGTATTATGCATTTATCTGATGGGCAGCAAATTGACATTTTAGAATATTGCAACTTTCCATTTATTTATTTCCGATTTTGAATTACGATATTAAACTGATGAGCATTACACGCACCATAGTGGCTTGATCTTGATCTGGAATTAGTTAGTACATTGATTTACATGCATGTTGGCTGTCATGAAGGATTATAGCTGTTAGGTTATGATGCTGCACCAGTCAAAGGTTAATCAATAGTGTGATTAACATTGCTTAAAAAAAATAAATAATCTGAGAATTCATTTTATCAAAGCATTGGCCTTGGATAGAGATGATTAGCTATTTGCAAGTTCTGAGAAGAGACTCCTTGTATTTTTATGTATTTATTTTCATGTATTTACAGTATGTGACTATCATTGTCTTTTATGTTTGTACTGTGAGGACAAGACAAGACAAATATCCCCTCTTATCATATGTTATCTTGGTTATAATACCTAGAGTGCCCAGTCTCTCCCAGACACATATGAGTCCTAAGCATTCCTGTTGATGGATCATGACATACTTTCATTTAGGTCAAGGCTTAATCATGTCTGCGATATCTGCTCTGGAACTTTTGAGACACAATAACTGACGTGGAAAAAAGTTTCTATCAGCATTACTGAGGTCAGCAGTCAATAATCAACAAAATAATGATTCAATCTAGTAAAGCCATTATCTTCCACAGTGAATTAGCCCGAGGTGAGCAATTTTTTTCTTATAAAAGCAATCTCGAGTCTCCCAGCCTTGGCATGAAAAAAATAAAAATAAAAACAGCCATCTGAATCAATGTTTTCTGACATCTGTGTCCATCGAGTGCTCCACTCCTATATGTATTAATGGAGTTTGTTTGCCTCACAGCACTTTTCATTTTCCAGCTGTGATTGTCACCCACTGGTGTTGCGGTCTGTTTGCGATGTGCTGATAGGACAGATCTGAGATAGATATCCCCCCAACAGCACGCCTCAGAGACCCATCCACACAGCAGATAGAAGGGGCTTACCCCCGCCACCCCATAAACGCTGGCCCTGCAAAAAGGCAACATGGGTGGAGTAATCCCTATGCTGAAGATGCACCCAGATGTGCCATATGTCCTCATTCAAAGGGTAGTACACACTCTCTGTAGGGTGCAATCACATCCTGTGCTGTTCTATCTATAGAGCAATTATTTCCCCCAACAAAAACACTGTTATTGGGTTATTATGTGCAGATTGCTCTCCTCAGAGATGATACAGAAGCTTGCAGTAAAGTAATTGGATGGATGGACCAGAGACGATGTGTCGTGTGTGTGTGTGTGTGTGTGTGTGTGAAACTCTAGGTGCTGTAGTTATTTTGATAATTATTCTTCTAGGAATTTTCTTGCCACTTTTTTCTTTTCTTTCGGCTCCTCATTATTCCGCCAGCCCAAGGTCACGCTAACAAACCGCTAAGTGACTCACTGTTTGCCAACCCTCCACTTAACAGGCAACTTATCATGATTTTCAATTGACTAATTATGGTTACCATTAGTATTCCACAATCAAGGCCTTTGACCGTGCAGCCACTTTAGGGCTCCCGTGGTGACTGCATGCTGTGACATATTGTCAGAGCCTCAACCATCGATTCTGCCTGCTTAAATCGGCTTTGTTCCCATTGAAAGATTACCATCTAAGATAGAAATGCATAAATGCACTCGCACTGCATGGCTTGTTTTTGTACATGTTATGTTTATGCACAGTTTTGTTTAGTACAACTACACTAGAAGTTTGCTGGTATAAGCCAATCAAAGATATTTGGTACTGGCCCACCTTCAAAGTGTTGCTGGAATGGATGTCTTCATTACTTTGGTGATATGCAAGCAAAGTACACAAATGCTCATCAATCCAATGGAAAATAGATTTTTTGATCAGTAGAATGTTTGCTTTTTTTGTTTCAATTAATTATGTCATTTAGCTTTTATATCTGCCATTTGTACTGTTCTGGTTTAAAGTGACTTACTGAATGTTGTTAGCTCTTTAGGACATCCAACGTTTGCAGAAATGAACATGAAATGCACGTAAGCAACATTTCACACAATCCCCTTGATTTTTAGGTAAATGAACTCTTTTAGGCTAAACTAATAATATTAAATGTATGTTAATTTGTAGTCTTTCATTCCAGCTTTAATTTCTATAGACTGCCAACATATGAGAACACATTGTGATTCTGAAAGGAGAGTGTAGGTGGGTCTTGAACTATCTTTGATGTTGTTGAATACTTAAGTTCGAGCTCACCTACATTTCATGAGAGGAAGAAAACGAGTATTAAGCACATAAGCAGATACATATTAAAACAGTGTTTCTTCCTTGATGTAATTGGATATGGGTTGTGAGTAACGGGGTCAGCTCTTTGAAGAAATGTGCCTCTTTACTTTCTAGATCTCTATACATTTGTGTTTTTAGGCATTTAGCACCACATCCAGTACTATCGTCTAGCAGGGGTGTCAAACCGTGAGCCATGAGTCTGCAGCTTTTCACTCCAACCAAAGACTACAGCAGGTGATTTCACTGATTAGTTCCTCCTCTCTGGTTGAAGGTGAGCTAATTAGTGAAATCGCCTGGGGTGATTATCAAATCCTAGAATGCCAAGTCGATACTTGCGACCTTGTGGAGAAGGTTCTTCCCAAGTTGTCTTGGAGAGAACGATGTTCTCATGGAAGCGAGCACAGAGACGCTTCCTTACAGTTTGAGATGGACTGTGTGCATCACGTCGTTGTTTATGTGTTTTCAATGTACATTACTGAGGAAACACTGTACTGTTTTTAGTCAACTCTGAAATGAAATAATCCTAAAAAATTGTTTCTTGAAGTTTTTGTTTTTGTTTTAAAGAATTGTAAGCAATCCTGTAAAATCAAGGGCATATGTAAACACGAGAAAAATTACATGAATAGAAAATAAATAAATAAAAACGATTGCGTTGAGTTGCTCCTTTCCAAAAGCGTAACCCGAGTATGATTTGTTTTGAGTAACAGCACAGGCAGCGCATGGTATCTGAGCAGTCATGGCGGTCTCACCCAGCGTTCGCAGAGATTGTTTCTGCAAGCTATGTAAAAAAAAGATAATGGTGCTTTTGAAATTACAATAGCTTATACAACAATTTTATGAGTGACCTAGCATGAAATTAGATCCTTCTCGAGCCCTAAAACTGCATTATTGAATTCCATCGCTGCGATGGTGTCTGTCCCAAGGCCCTGATGCCGTAGGGCCAGATGTGATAGGAATGTAATTGATATGGTATGAGACTGCAGACAGAGATTAACAAATTTAGTCTATGTAATCAAATAACACAAAATAATGCCCATGCTATTAAGCTGTATGCCTTGATCTAGTCGCTCTCTCTCTCTCTCTCTCTCTCTCTCTCTCTCTCTCGTCCTTATATCCGTTCGATCTCATTAGTATTCTGGGTCATGCACCTCTCCCCCTTCCCTGCCATCTGCCATAACATCCCAGTTTTGAACCGGATGAGCAGAGCAGTCATATTTGTCCTCACAAACGGTCACTTTATTGTTGTGAGGTGGGAGGGGTAAGTGGCCTGGGGTAGGGGTGCGGGTGTTAATGGGTGCAGATTGATGCATGATGGGTGTCCATATTATGCTAATGAACTGCAACAGCCCCTTTCATATGTTCCGCAGAATGAGTAGTGGTTAGCGCTAATGGCAAAATTTTGCATAGGGTAATGAGAAAAACCCAAATCAATTGTCCCACTGCAGCAAACCAGCACTCTGCATCCAGTTATAAGTGGATACATGAGAGGTAGCAATTGGGCAATTCATTTATAATGCTGATGTAAGCTTTTATTTCAGCGTTATGGGAGCAGTGCGACTCATGACTGTACACTAGGGGTGTAAATCTTTGACCTCACAACGATTCGATTACGATTCTTGAGGCAACGATTCAAAGTGTCACAAAATCTCTTCATTTGACCACGATTCGATTCGATGCAATTTGATACATTTTCGATTAGTTAATAATTACATAATAATAATGGCTTGGATTTATATAGCACCTTTCATAGTACTCAAAGCGCTTTACAGAAACCATTATTCATTCATGCACATTCACACCGGTGGTGGTAAACTACGTTAGTAGCCACAGCTGCCCTGGGGCAGACTGACCAACGGCCCCTCCGACCACCACCAAGATCATTCACACACATTCAGACGAGGCAAGGTGGATAAGGGGTTAAGTGTCTTGCCCAAGGACACACCGGCATGTAAGCTCAGCAGGAGTGGGAATCGAACCGCCAAGCCTCCGATCATTGGACGACTGCTATACTTACTGAGCTACAGCCTTATTCAAAACCCACTGGATAAACTGAAGAATGCATGGCTGTCAAGCTAAAAAAACAAGGCTTAGAAGTTGACATTTTGGAGATACAAGGTTTTCACCCCGACAACAGCGATATGTATGGCCAGGCACAACAGGACCAAACATTTACAGCAGATATTCTCTGTTCTGTGAGGCTTAATTTTGTCTCTTTTTAATCTCATTTGGTTTTTTCCCCATCAAACCGAGAAGTGCCATCTGTTTCCCAGCTCCTAACTTCCACAGCTCCCCCAGCAGTGGTTCAGAAGCTGCTTATGGTAGCCTTGGACACTTTGCATGAATGTCAACAGCAATTTTTGCATGGTGATGACTCAAACCAATTCTGTCTTGCTTTTAACCCCTGCCCAACTTTACAAATGCCCATATCTTAACCCATCCTTAAAGCCCAAATTAACTGAAAGAGTATGTTAAAATAATAATCAGTGACATTTTCACATAAATAAATGTGCATTTTCCTTCTCTCCATCGCCAATTGATATAGTGTCTGGTAGGTCTTTCCTGGGAAACGTCCTCTGGTTTGTTTGTAATAAACAGAAGAAGAACTGGGTAGTTAGCATGAGCAGTGATAGCCACCATGGCTGAACAGACAAAGAAAAGAGCGCCACCTACAGAAACTCAAACTGCATCAACAGGAAGACCAAGCTCCACCCACACTGTTTGATTGACAGGTGATCTCTGGGAAGTGCAGTGCAGAAACACCACAGCAATGAGCGCTGAGCACCAACGATGGTGACAAAATAAAAAGAACAATCTCACGGATTACCACTTTAAGACATTGTTCGGTATAGTGATGATTGTTGACTGATTGTTGAGGCTGATTCCCGTAATGAAAACAGCAAAAGATGCTTTTCGGATGCTTGTTTGCAAGATACACATCAGTGCTTTTATAAAGAATACATAATAAATACCTGTCAGTGAAAGATATTTGATGCTTTGATGCTTTGAGTCAGTCAGGCATCAAGATGGAGATGAGTTGAAGCTCTAAACTCGACAAGGTTTGCTATTTATTAGAATGTTGTCGTCCCTACAGCCAACAGTAAAATATCGAATCATCTGGGGAGTCGGAGGAATTTAATTTTCTTTTGTCAGTGCACATTAAACAGGCTGAAAATATACCATGAGGTAAACACAACCACAGGGTTTGTATGTGACTGAAGTGAATGAATACAGCTACTTAGCGTGGATTGCAATGCTTAAAGATTTTGCAGTCAAATATAACTTAAGCATTCCTCTGATCGTGGTTTATAATCTTTTATACACTTTAGTAGGGGATGTGAATGGGGATGAATGTGTAGGACAGGTTGCAGGATCATTTCTATACCACTGAATGTCCCAGAAATGTGCTAAACCTTTATCGATGACCTACCTGCTGCACCGGTTCACATCAATTCAGCTAATGGCTGCCACTCGTGTGAAGGCACAGCAAATGAGAAAAATAAATAACCGTTTCCAAGGTAAGAGAGGAAGAATGTTTGCTTTTGACAGAAAGAACAGCTGAAGATCAAGTGAGAATCCATCAGCGATGTTGGCTTGCGGAATCTTGAATCGCTATGCTAGAACCACTGGTGGGACAACGTGATGGATCTGAGGGATTTTCGAGGTGAGTTATGTTTGATGTGCTTCTTCACTGGTGTGATAGCTCCCTTGCTGGAGTGTGGACATCCCTCACCTGCACCCCAGAGAGCCATCCGTCTTCTAAGGGACGGGTGCAGATGTCCATCTAGATCGTCACCGTCACTGTCGTTTAATCACGGATTCGTCATTCATCAGTGGTGGAATCCGTTGGATCACTTTAAATACCTTTCCCTTAGCATCTGCCGACTGTATCTCCTCTTTTCCGTGTCTCTATCTTCTCCACATTAAGTTTTCCCCGTTTTACAGGAGAGGGCAGTTTACCCTTCATTTGTGGGAATAGGATGGAAAAGAAGGAGAGACAAATTTGACAGCGTGCCATGATGATATTAATATTTGAAAGGAGTTACATGGATAATTTCCCATGGTGCAACTGTCCGCTCAACCATAGGAGCACCCCAGTAGTAAGCATCTTTGACGATTACAACAGGGGATTTTCAAGACTTCAGCAACATAGCTGGGATTCCTGCCAAGCTCTTTGATAGGTATCGCACAGAATCAATATGATATTATACGCCCAGACGTTAATGCATATTGTATTTCTATTGGCCGTTAACTCTTCAGGGAAATATGATCAGCATTTTTTGGGGGCAATTTGGGCTCAAAATAATTGTATTGAGAAATCATATTTCATCAGTAGAACTCTTTTCAGTCCAGATTTCAGTACAGTGGCACTTTTTTTCAATCCTGGCACTGATCCTGCAACATCATCACTAACCACTGTCAATAATAACGGTTGACCATGACGATGAATGATGCATGGGTCAGCTTTATTTGGACCTGTACCCACCTGACACATGAGAGCCAATCAAAAACCACCCAGCCTGGTGTCTTGCAGACAATTACAAGATCTTTCCTCGTTATTATGAGATTGTTTTTTATGTGATAAGCTTCTTATTGGCGAGTTAAGGAGACATTTAGGGGAAGCCTAAACATGCCAATACACACATTTGTCACTTCAGCTATGTAGAACAACATATTTTAACATAATTCAGTGAAATTATGTTAATATAATAAGGTAGTAACCATAATCTTAGTGTTTTCTGTCCAGAACTCTATGGGTTAAATTAATTTGGGCCATGCCACACCTCATTTATAACTGCAAGCTCATATATGTTCAAAATAAATGGTGTCTAGCCTGGCTCAAAGGGATTCTGACCTAGAAATAGTGGTCCAATGTATGAAATATTTCCATTACTGCTATTTTGAAGGCAATATGTCGTTGTGCCCTCGATTGCAGGTTTGTGATCATTTGGTCATTGTGGGCCACAGATAGTGCAGACGTCCTGTAAAGGGAAACTCCAGCCTGGCCCAATGTTATTTCTTATTCTTATTGACAGAAGCTTTCCAGGGATTAAATGCTTTTGGGCCAGGCAAACTGCAACTCTTCTGGTGAAAAGAGACGTCGACTCTCCAGGGACGCAGACTTGGTCCTGGCCCAGTGCAGATTTCATGCTCTTCTGGACAACTGACAACCTGGATTCACTCATCAACACTACAAATCACAATCATGCACAGATTTAGGTTTCCCTTTAAATATGTCCTTAACTTTAAAACAGTGCTTTAAAGTCATGCCGAAAGAGAACAATGTGGTGGCAACTGAAAAACAAATGAGGGAGGGGTTCTTCGTTGGTGGCACACTTTTCTATCAACATCTTTGAATCTAGAAATGAGTAAAGTATTTGTGTATGTCGCTCTGACACTTCCTGTCTTCCTGTTTGTCTGATTTAAGCTGTGGCAGCTTGAACCAGCAGCTAAGAGCCCTGAGGTCATCACTCATTGTGCTATCATGGGACTCTGTACTGTGCTGCCTGACTTGGCTCGCTCAGGGGAATGGCAATCTCTCTCTCTCTCTCTCTCTCTCTCTCTCCCCAACAGATATGAATATATGCATGAACGTGATGGTTTAGTGAATGAAGCAAAATAGGTTGATGCCAGAGGGGTATTTCATGTTTACTGGTCCTAGGCGTGTTTATGTATTGAAATATTATGAGCTTGATGTTGATAGAAACTACCCTGCGGATGATTATTTCGCATGCGGTGTCATTGCCTGATGATTTGATATGACAACATTTGGTGCGTCTTGACAACAAAAGTCAAGAGATTGCGTCTGGCACCGCAGCGCCCCTGCGTAAGTACCACATCTGCCACCTTTCATTACTTATCATATTCCTCACGACTATTCCCGGCGTTTTAGTCGTCGCTCTCGAGCTCCGCAACAGAATGTCTTTCCCATTGACATTCAGCACCACCACAGCGAATAACTCATATCCTGAATGTTAAACAGATATGACACGGAGCTTTGATTGTAAATAATTTGGCTCAAGCTTTGGGGTCAGCCAACCAAGTAGCACCCACTTTCTCTTCATATCAAGGCCTTCTGTTCCTCCAGCTGCCGAGCTGCCTGTGTTTGAGACGGGTGTCACCGTGGCTGTCTGAAACACCTCCATGCTCGATGTGATTATCCCCCCCTTCCCCCCCCGACTCTGTAACTTAACCTTACAACATGGCTGGGACGCATCCCGGTACTTCCAGAAATACGCGCTGTCTGGACCGGAATACTGTGACATGAATGATTATATGGATGTGATGAGTTGACCCACCAAGATGTACTTCTCTTTGAAAAGTGAACCCCGGCGACTGGAGCGCCACAGTGATAAATCAATGTGTTAAACGGGGCCCCGTCTTTTGGCCGAAATGGTTTTGCTGCAGGATGCAGGATAGATCATGCAGCTGCACAGCCCATCTCAAAACAAAGGATGTTGTCAAACAAATACATGAGATTTATGGTTCTAATTATTTATTGCATTGGCATTTCTACCTGGTCACATTGGGGGGGAAGTCCAAAATGACTCGGCATCAAATGAGTAACTGCAGTGAGATTATTGAGTAATGTCAAAACCCCCGAATCATTACGTCTTGCCAAAGTTCTGTCGAAGGGCCTGGAACCGTTTTCAGACACCAGGCACAAGTGATTCAGTTTAGCTGCGAGGGAATATTAGCCAAAGCGCTGTTTATTGCCGAGATTTCTAGTAGTTGCCTGGCAACACTAGCTTACTGATCATAAGGAAACATTGGGAACTTGAGGGGCCTTGCTGAGTTCCATGTCGTTACTCTGTGTAGATGACTCCCAGTCAAGTATAGGCCACGACCGCGAGCTTCCGTCCAGTCCTTACCCTCTCCTCTGAAGACATTCACGGCCATGTGTTAATTAAAATCAGGACCGAGCCTATGTTGCATGATTAATTACCTCATACCTTGCAGTTGCCCACTAACATTGATGACTCCCTGCTTGTATGTCATGAGCGGGACTCGCACCATTCATCACCCCTGTAAGGTCAAGCTCAAAGCCCGGTCTTGATGGCAACATTGTGCTCAGTAATTACAACTCCTCGGTTCCCTCCGCCGCGTTCCCTCGTCGCCTTTGTTTGATTTTGATAAATGTATTCTCACGCGCGCATCCTACCTTTGCATGTCTATTAGTGTTCCTATTAGAAATTAAATCAATGTTTGCATACAACATGGCTCTCGGAGCACAGGAGACAGCTTTTTATCCCCAGATGCCATTAGTAATGTCCTCATAACCCATGCGGCTATGAATTAATACATGGTCCGCCGCAGTAGGGTGCATATTGTGAAACATCACGTCTGGTTGAGATATATTGGAGGCTATTTTTGCTCTGTGTAGGATTTCATCTAGCCTGAACCCAGTATGACAGTAAGTAGTAAAAAAACAAAAACATTGTCTTCTCAAGGTTAAAACAAAATCGTAAGATATTCCAGAGGTAGGTTCTGAGATATTCAGCACTGATACACATCACACAACCGGAGCGTCTTTTTCCGCGCTTCTCTCTGGAGGGAGAGCGTTACATACCTTTTTGGCTTTGGAGAATGCCACTGAGCAAATGTGCGTCTCCTGACACCTTGAGTTAATGATCAGCCGGCTTCCAGAGAGGCAATGTATTTTGAGTCACCAGCGAAGCATGACAATAACCTTTAACATTATCATTTACACACATATTATACCACGGGACAGATTGTCTATAGGCTGCCTCGCAGCAATAACTCATCCGCCGCTGATAGGGTGCCGTCCTCATTTTTTCACGGTAAGGTATGTGACTTTGAGGTGGCGTGCAGGCCGGAATCGTCCATCTTGTGGAATTTCATTTTTGTCTTGTTCAGAATGCCTCCGTTCAAGGTGAAATATTGTGATATCGCCACAGGCATAATGCTCTCAGATTAAAAAGAGGGAAAAGGGAGGGAAATGAAATAAAGTGAATCTTATCATATAGCTTGTCAAACAACATTAGTTTATGCAGAGATTTGAATTACAGCTTGACTGCGGGGCAACAGTTTCAAGGCCATATCATTCCAGTGCCATGAGAGGGATGAAATATGGTTGAGGAGATGCAGATCGACAGGCACCAAGAATCAAAGCTGTTGGAAACCAGTGATTTGTTGTCATCCGTGCAGGTTAGGCTGTAATAGGCCTAGCAGCAGTCCAGCGGTGGTGTCTGCTGTTTCTCTGCTTTATTGCCAGACTATCATGGCATGACATCATCATCATGTCTTGAACAAAGGACAGAGCAACTCTACAGCCTGGGAATTTTCAGTAAAACGGATTAAAAAGCCTAGACCACCTATAGCTGCCACATCGAGGCACTTGAAAGGTTCCTTATAGGCTGCCTGCAGCGCAGTCTCAGAAACACCTGGCATGATCGTGTGACTCATACCGAAATACTTTCCAGGACCAACTGCAAGAGTATTGAGGCCACGATCACCCAACACCAACTGCGCTGGCTCGGGCATGCTGTCAGGATGCCCCGAGACCGACTGCCCCGCAAGATCCTGTACGGCCAACTACACCACGGCCGGCGGTTAGCAGGAGGCCCAAAGAGGCGCTATGAGGACCACACATACTCTACCTGAGTGTGTGTGTGTGTGTGTGTGGCTGTCTGTCTTTCCTCTTTCTCAGACACCGGTGCAGTGTTTCTACCTGGCAGCGGACCCGGGTGCTGCCCTTCCTCCTACGGTCGTTAGTGCTGGCCAGAGTCCCATCCCTGATGCTGTTTCTACCTGGCTGTGAATCGCGAGCGCTGCCCATGTTCCCATCTCGCCCCGTCTCTCTGCCTCGTTCGCCTCGCTGCCTCATCTGTTTTCTT
>OMLI01100703.1:15881-49843 GCA_900302605.1 Rondeletia loricata
GTGCAGGTTAGGCTGTAATAGGCCTAGCAGCAGTCCAGAGTGGTGTCTGCTGTTTCTCTGCTTTATTGCCAGACTATCATGGCATGACATCATCATCATGTCTTGAACAAAGGACAGAGCAACTCTACAGCCTGGGACTTTTCAGTTAGACGGATTAAACTATTGAGTAACCAACGGGCATAGAACTGAATTGTTCTGTAATTTAAGGTTAGTACCACAGTATAGTAATCAGTATAATTAATCCACTTATTTATTAGAGTAGCAGCAGCTGCAATAGCAACTTTTCCAAGTGCATGTACCTGAACTGTGTACAAAGAGGCGCTACGAGGACAACACATACTCTACCTGAGTGTGTGTGTGTGTGTGGCTGTCTGTCTTTCCTCTTTCTCAGACACCGGTGCAGTGTTTCTACCTGGCAGCGGACCCGGGTGCTGCCCTTCCTCCTACGGTCGTTAGTGCTGGCCAGAGTCCCATCCCTGATGCTGTTTCTACCTGGCTGTGAATCGCGAGCGCTGCCCATGTTCCCATCTCGCCCCGTCTCTCTGCCTCGTTCGCCTCGCTGCCTCATCTGTTTTCTTATGTCATTGTTACTGTCCACACCTATTGCATGCTCAGCCGTCCCGGTGGGGGATCCCTCTTTGACTCGGCCCGCCCAAGGTTTCTTCCATTTTATTCCCCTACTAAGGTTTTCTTGGAAGTTTTTCCTTGTTTGCTTCGAGGCTTGCTATGTCTTGCAAAAATGTTCTATTGTGTGTCTTGTGTCTTACATCATTTTGTTCTACAACTGATTGTTGCTCAGTTAGATCGAGTTTGGCTCAGTCTCCCTTTGAGACATGCTTGTGATAAAGGGCTATATAAATAAATGAACTTGAACTTTTAGATGTCAAAAAATGACATAGGTTAATTTAATATGCAGAATATAACCTTTTACCTGCCAGACATCATTTTTCTTAAACAACAAATTATGCATTCTGTTCAAGCTGGATGCATTGGGGAAACGTTCAATGCATGAATGAGCAGAGTTGCAATAGTATAGGTGAGAGAAAATGCATGAAAGTTGAATTTAACTTTTGTGTAGAGCATTTGCGATCAGCTCCCATGTGTCTCTGCGAAACAAACAAAGAAAACAGGCGGGAGAAAAAAATGACATGAAGCCCCCACGCTGTTATTCTTCACAGAAAGTTGCCCACATTTAGACATCTTAACAGCCATGCAGGCGCTTCTTCCCCCTGGGCGATCCCACGACCCGTCACAGATAATCACCCAGTCCCCCCACAGTCAACACTGCCTGCTGTAGATGTTCTTAATTAATCCCTGCCCATCCAACAACCGGCTGGCACAAAGTCTGGGGAGCTTTATTTTGTGTACGATTAAAGATGCCCTTCCCTCAAACATCTTCCTCAATCAATGCCACCGGAGGACAAGCTGGGGCTGATACCACATACAGGGACCGGTGGAAAGAACGGGGGTAAGTTGGGATTGATTGGATGACCTTCAGAGGCCTTTGGGAGCCCTTTCAGTCTGGTCTGTGCATGGTGGTAGTCCGTCTTGTGTATCCCCACTATGTTTCGGCGAGTGTGTGTGTGTGTGTGTGTGTGTGTGTGTGTGTGTGTGTGTGCAACCTCTCGAGTAGCCGTGCTAATTTCCCTTCCCACGACAACGGTTGCTCTGTGTAACGTAAAAACACGTTGAGGCAAAGAGAGGAAACATGACGGGAAGCAGCTTTATGCCGCTGTCAATCAGAGTTAGCGTTACGTGAAGCCGCCGGTATTGCACACAATAGGCCGCCGGGCACCGAGCGAGCGCGTTCATTTTCCAGAAATAAACATGTTCATAACATGACCTTTGGTATCAATAGTCCCCACATAGCGCTAATCATTTTGAGCTGCAGGAAGATGAAGCGCCACACAGGGCTGGTTCTTGACACTTACTTACTTTCAGCACTTACTGCGAAAACAGTCTGTACTAAATACTCTAGTTAATTAGTTCTATTGATGTAAAAATCCTATATGTACACTTACACATGGCGAGTCTTGGCCGAGTAAATAGAATCGCATCAATAAAGGGGAAAAGAAGTCGCTCACGCAAATCATATCACCCTTTTGTGGCTAATTGCAGCACAGACCTAATGTTATACTGACTTATGAATGATGTCAGTATATGTGACCTAATGAATTACAGTAATTAATTGAATGAGCTGTTTAATTTGCAACCCACTGTGTGAAGCGGCTCTGTTGTTGACTTGATGAACTCATTTCAGTTTACATCTTGACCATGGCCTTGCAAGTTGCAGCTGGATGGATGGGTCAGCTGACGTACTGTACATGCACTCACACGTTTAAATGGGCTAACTGTAGCAAATCAGCAACGGTCTGGGAAAGTACTGTATATGCCATAATATATAAATATACAGATAGATAGATAGATAGCCAGGGCTGCAGTAGCATAACCCATTTTTGTGAAATAATTAACTCTGTGTTTCTGGGACCTTTCTCATAGGTTGAGCAATAACCTAGAATGTATTCAGGTTTATGTCAAAGATGCGGCATCATTAACCTCAGCTGCTCTGGGAACAGTGATGCTAGTTGATGGCAGATGCCAGTCACGGCGGCGATACGCCTGTCACCGGGAGCGAGCGGATAGTTTCACACGATGGCAGAGTACGGGGAGCGTTTAAGGTGTCAAATGTGACATTGTCTTTTTATACACAGTGGCAGATGTTGCTCGGGTACATACATGACGAGTGGGTGTAAGGTTGCACAGTGGACAGAACAAGTAGGACACGTTCAACTATGTCACCCTGTTGCTCGTCAGTAAGTGCAGGTTGAGTGAAATAGTACAGAAGGGGAAACAATGTGGTCGAGTGCATTGATCATCCACCGCCATTTAGAGGAATACATGTAGGAGCAGACCTGACGGAGGGGGTCGGCTGCTGTAATGTATTCCACGTTTCATTGCGTTTGATGAGAGCAGCAGCAGAATGTAGACCATGATGGAACGGGCTGACCCGAACCAAAGATATGTAGCCCAAAGGCTATATTCAAATATAATGTGAAAACAATGTGAGCAGCCTGCAGTCTCAAAATGTTGGGCTACAGTGATGGGTTGGTGCAGCAGGGGGGAGGTTAGCGATTAGAGATTGTTCTGTAATGGGAAGGTCACAGGTTTTATTCCTAATATAGCCAATGAGTCAATCAACATCCATGAGTGCTGTTGAAGTGTCCTTGAGCAAGAACTCTTCCCTGCTCACTAAAAGTTGCTATGGAAGAGTGTCAGCTGCTGTGTATGTCTAAGATGGAGGAAGTGTCTGTCCATCTGCAGATCTGTCATCATCTCATGCACACTTGGTCTGCTGCTTACCAACACTGCACACGTTACGTCAGGCTACGGCTCACTGTTGGGAATACTGGTTATTACTGCAGAGATTTGAATTACAGTTCACGGTTTGACTGTGGGGAAACAGTTTCCAGGTACATACGCAGGTATTTTATAATAAAGCACCTTGTCGTATAGGCAGTGCTTCTACCTATAGGTATGTATTATGTTTGTGGCTGAATTGTAGCCTAACATTACTGTTATTCTGCACAGAACAGATTAAGGCAGCTGATCAACAAGGGAGCCAGAGAGCTGAGATCATATTCACATATAAACTGCTTATTAATTAGTATCACGAGGAATGCTTGTGCTTCTGTTTTAAACTATGAATGTTCATGTATGTGTGGAAATGCTTGCTGCCAGTATGCACCTAGTCAGTAAAGTGAGGTACGGTCAATTTAATGTTCCCGCCGTTACTTAAACATGGGGGTAATTTGTTGGTTGCCAGTCAAAATGCAAAAAAAATGTTTCACCATATACTCAATATTGCAGCGGTCTCAATTTGGCAAATAATTATGTCTGTACAGCGCTGGGACGGTACAGAATGTGTACTTATTTATCCTTACTACACCATTAAAGTAGATGTCAAATTGTTTGGTTTGTTTGGTGCCATAGATTTTCACCATCTTTCAAATAGGCTATAAAAAATGAGTACTGTAAGTTGTTTATCCAAATGTGATCATGGGTGAGATTTATTATGGCCTTCAGCTTTCTGGCTAGCAAGGGAGACAATGAACCTGACGAAGGAAATCAGAAATCTGTCTGCCATCTTTTCTTGCCTCTGGCTTCAGCCATATTCTGAAACAACAACATGATTATTCTACGGTCGGTGCCAAATTAAAATATTACACCACCTGGGGTCGACAGAATAGCTTGTCGATGAACAGTTTAGGAAATAAATCTATGATGCTTCCTGAGGCGGCTTTAAGTTTGAATGAGCGTACTGCTTCTACTGCTGTTTAATTTGCAAACCAAATGAGTGAAGCAGCTCTGTTGTTGACTTGATGAACACTTTCTGTTTACATCTTGACCGTGGCCTTGTAAGTTGCAGCTGGATGGATGATTCAGCACTCACACGTTTAAATGGGCTAACTGGAGCACATCAGCAACGGTCTGGGAAGGTGACATGGCATGGTTTCAGTTAGTACTGAATCTTTAACTAACAACCTCCGGAATCAAGTATGTTCCCAGGTCACTGTGTACAAGTATTTGAGCAAATACTAAAAAGGAGCTCACCTAAATATATATATACTGTATATATATATTGTTTTCTTTTCAAAGCATTCCCTGTCTCTAGACATGCAGTTCCAGAGTGTACTGCAAACCCATGAGCTTTCCAAAACCAATTAGCTTTTTAAAGGATTGGGATTTAGCCCATAGACCTTGATTAGCATGATGTTACAATGGTCTGATAGACAGACAGACAGACAGACAGACAGACAGGCAGGCAGGCAGGCAGGCAGGCAGACAGACAGACAGACAGACAGACAGACAGACAGACAGACAGACAGACAGACAGACACACAGTCTTTGCAGTAGTATAATCCATTTCTGAAAAACTATCCCAGCCACAACAATACAAAATACAATTTAATTGAATAAATAGCTTTGCAAAGTACTAAATGGGGAACAATTTTCCAAGCAAATAAAGGGAATTGCCAAACGTAGAAATTACTTCAAATCCTTTGTTAAGCCAATATTTGCTCCATCATCAAAAAATAATGTTTCATTGTTGGAACTTTTCTGATTAAAGTAGATTATGAATCACGGTTAGCCGTGCTCTCGTACAGAATCAGTGCTCTCTCTGTTTGATGGTGAAATGCTCACATTATCAAGTCATTTAATAGCTCAGAGCATTTGTCTAAAGTCTTACAAGTTTGCATTGCAGTACTTTGCAAACTGAAATGACTTCACTACTTATCTTTCATCTGCTTGAGGCTTGCCTGTGTGAAACTACCTGCGTACCCGTGTGCCAGTGGCGTTATCTCATAAAATAAAGACATAAAGGGAGTCTTTGAAGCACACACCTTTAGTACCCCCATTTGGTAGCTGATATTAAAAAGGAATTATTCTCCCATCTTTGGTTGCCCACTTGGGACTACTTGTGTTCACGCCAGTGGATTCAGAACGGAGGAGCTCAAGTCCTCTAAGAGCCGTTCATTATTCTAATTGGCATGTCTGTCCGTCACATGGGCGGCCCTGAATGAACATTAGTTCACACTGTGCAACCATATGAGACTTTACGTGGGAAATATGCACATTACATGCACATTTCAACTTGACGCACAAGTCACATTATGCCGGAAATTCACTCAAGTCAAATTTAACATTCGATTTGTTGTGTGGCTTATGTTGATTAAGCTGACAGAGATGCTGCCTGATGGGTTTACATGACTGCTTCAGCTACTTCAGGACTATCGCTGAATAATCTGTTACAGTACATCTACAGTATATTATTGAATATTCACTATTACATCATATATAGCACTATTACATTACTATTATATTATAGAGCTTATTTGTAAAAATGTATTTTAGAGTAACTACCAACCCCTTTTGCACACTCTGTGGTCTTTTGTGTACTTTACGGATGCCGGTTACCTCAGCCTCAGGCTAGATGCCGATTCAAGACAGACAGCTCATCGAGATTAGGCGACAAATGTCAGGGCGCGAACTTGACCAGCTGAGGGGGGGAGGAGGGCGGGACTAACCATGCACTTCCTGCCTCAAGGTCGAAAGGTTGCATATTGTAGCTTTAAGTTTACTCGATCAAAATGAGCTTGCTGTGGTTGAAGCTAGGCGACAGTAATGGGTAGGACGTTTTAAATTTAGGGAACTGTTGTGTGCGTTTGTCTTTCTTGTTGTGGACCTTGACCTGCAGCGGTAACCCTCACTCTCCATTATGATGTGGCCTGTCAGGATGCGGCGCTCCCTGCAGAGGCTGCCTCATTATGGAGTATGAGGAACACCAGTGTTGCCCAGGGGGAATTTATTTAGGTTTCCTGGCCAGTGCTTTTGCTGTTGGAGAGAAAGCACAGGTCTCTACGCTTGTGCTCTTCAGAAACTAGCTAGTTTGTGTTTCAACATTGTTTGTGTTTGGGTTTGCTGTTGGTCTACCCTTGGGACAGTTTTAGTGGGCGCCTGTGTTGGTGTGTTCTGGATAAAAAATAGTTTAGATGTTCATCTGACTGTTGTTTCCCCGTATGAGAAGGGGATCTATTTTGAGGGGAATGTGACAGCGGTAAAACAGCAGTTGCATTAGGTTAGATTCAGATCATGGATACGTTTGTCAAACTCGTCTTTGGGTGCTACTGCGTGGCAAATCCCACCTCAGAATACAGTGTTTTAGAAAATGCACATGTCATTTGTATTTTGAAAAAGATCAGGCAAGGTTTGTCATATTATACGAATGTGTGTACCAATAAACAAACCTAACATCGGAGAAAATGAGTCTGTTTTTGTTACCAAATGACGTTTAGATGATTAGACACGCTCAGTCTAACATTAGAATATAACACTTGCTATGTGCACTGCGTCTTAAAATGATTTTCTGAATGACGTCTAAATTAAATTGCCTTTGTGTGTGTGTCTCCAATTAGCAAACTGATTACGACCATTCATTCTCTTTCCTGGGAGAACCTCTTGTACTCTCATAGACCTTAGAGAACAAAGGTCTCAGGCTGTTTTTAGACGAGGTACTCATAGGAACCGAGGGGCTTGGTGCAATCAACTAATTCTGCTAATTGCAATTAGTGCTATGACCTTTGCAGAAAACGTGAACGCCGATGTTCGTGAATCCACTCTAAATCCTGTGTTGAAAATAGACTCCTCTCAGTAGAATAGAGCAGATACAGAACAATTCAGATGGAGGCGACGGAAAACGATTAAGAAGCTATTGACATTTACTTTTCAAAGAATAAATTGCTTTAATTAAAGGTTGTTGACTGTTCTCCTCCGTGTGCTTATGAATACATAGATGCTCATATTGAACGCTATTGAGGATTGAATTAGCATAGACACGTCCCGATACAGAACTAACTTCACAGTTCAGCAGCTGCTTATAGGACAAATATGACAAAAGGGAAGAATTAGATGTATGAGATGATGCAATGATAACATTATTAGTCAATATTATTATTTAAACCCTTGGGATTTCAGTTTTCTAAGCACAAAAAGTCATCTTTACTCTAATTGGCATTTCTCAGATTTCTTCCAATAGCATTTCTTAAGCAATCATTCATAAATACCCATAATTGATATACTCAACAATTCCAGATTGGGATGTTTAAAAGCACATATGACATACATACAGATTTATATTAAAACATGTATTTTTCTGTCTTTTTCTGTGTGTGGTCCCCTATCCCAGTTGGCCACCGCACATTAAAAGGGCAGACCATCGTGAATACAGATAAGCCATTTCTTTAGGGCAATAATTCAATATAATACGGTATATTGTCAATGAAGAGTAACCACTTTCCCCTTGATAGGATGGCCTAATTAATGGCAAGGATAATTAAGTGAGTCCCATTTCATTGGACACAAAGTGAGAGGCAGCAGCCCCATTATCCCGTTGATAACTGAAGTGTCCTTCCTCTCATCTCGTCTTAATGCCATCAAATACCATTCCTGATTGTCCAATTTACTTTTTTTCCAGCTCTGGGATCTCGCTGCTTGTTGGAAGTGCATCGCAAATACGAAGTGAACGCTTAGAGTGAGGCGTAATCAGCCGTCTGCATCACAACACAGTCATAGTTTCCACCTTACCTTTTAAACACGGCCTTGCTGTTTGTGGGGGGAAAAAGTATGAGAATATTTTGAGGTTGGATGTCGCAGGAAGCCGGTATAGCTTATGATATCTGATGCTGGGAATATTTCATACTTAACGGGGCAGGCGTGAAAAGTTTATCAGAGGTTAGCTTTGCTAGAATTCCCTCACATTAAATGATTTCAGTGTTGAACATAGACGGCGATGAATTCCAAAAAGCTATTGCAGCCAGATGGCGATGGCAAAATCCAAATGGTCCAGAGATTGTAGTAATGGAGGTCACAGTCTCGTAACCTTGGTGGCTCAGGTAGGTGAACCGAGATTGAGCCAAATAGTAAGGATCCCCTGAGGCAATCTGATAACATATATACTTCCTGTGGCATGAAATGCTCCACACGCAGGTCGACACGCACAGACGGACAGGGGCGGGCAGATATGCTGCAGATCCAAATGTATCTCGTCACAAATTAGAAATACTGCACTCTTTCAAGAAATGCATAAAAATAAACGACAACCTATTGGGGCAATGTATGTGAAACAATACATGTCGACAATTGTCTCATGCCAAGTTAAGAAACAATGGACAAAATTGAAATTGTTTTGTACACTGCTGGGTCTCCTTATGTATGAGACAAATTCCCTTTGGCGCTATTAGAATATCCTTTTCTAGTAGGGTCATGTGGCTTTGACCCTTGCACGCTAAGCTTACTATTGGTTGCTTGCAACGTTGGCAGTCTAGGAAGTTAGGCTTAGTCTGCTATTGTGCTCAGCGTCGGTCGCTCTGGATAAGAGCATCAGCTCCATGTAAATGTGGGTCAGCGGAGACTAGAGCAGCTGCTGGACAGACTGTCAACTCTGTGTGGGCAGATTTTCTGTTTTAAGCCCCTGTTTTCGCTTTAATTTGTTTAGAGAATCTAACTATTTGCATCTCTCAATGGATACCATCACAGGTGCATTATGGGAAGATGTTCCCCATTTGACTACATTTTAATATTTTTATTTCTCCTCTGCAGTATTTATTTTAGAAGTTTTGTTTTTGTTTGGAACATAACCAATTACACACACCGGGCCTTCCACTACCTAACGAGACTGCAGTAACATAAAAAGACTTATAACCTGTTGCCACGTCGGAGGCTATAAAGCGTCTCTGATGTCATTTGTAATAAAAGAGCCGGGCCGGGTGCAAACAAACAGTTTTTGTGCTGATGAAACGGTTTTGACAGTTGCGGAGGCATTAATGGTGGTGTGGGTTTATATTCTTTGGGGATTATGGGGAATCAACACAGCTGCAGTGAAGGTGGCATTAACGGAAGCAGATGTTATTTGTTTTAATACTGAGCAGGGAGGGGCGTCGCTGCCACAGACGGCTTTGCCTCAGACTCATGGTGCTTTATTGCAGCGCAGCCTTTACATCCCTATTAATAAACCTACTTGGTAAACAAACGTACTACTGAAGTACTGTGTTGAAATGTAGGTATTCATTCACATTGACAAAACCCTCGAAGGTCCCACATTATTCGGTTTTCCCAATTTTGTTTTCTAATATATACTACGGCTCAGGAGCAGAATAATGTTCTTCCTGATGTTTTGCAAATAAATGTAGTTTAGTTAAAATGGTATTTATTGATTGAATGCATTTGAAGACTATGTCCTTACAGGCAGAACAGTCACAATACTGGATCCTGATTGGCCCGGCAACACCAGCTCCTTGAATTAAAATGAGGTAAACCTGCTGAGTGGAGGCTTTCCAGTTCAAATGCTGCAAACCTGCCTGATGGGAAGGATATTAGTAGTGTTTTAGTGAAGGGAGCCAATCAGGACCGAGTCCGGTTGTGATGCGTTGACTGGAGTTAGTCTGAAACGGCCTGTAAGAACAAATTATTGCATTTTCAATAATGCAATAACTTTAAATGTAACCACTCAAATAAAATCTAACTTTAACAATGTCTTCATTAAACATCTTTGATCATTTATGTTTATGAATAGAGGAAAATTTGAATTCCTACAGTAGGGGCCCTTTAAGATTCGGTCCAAAGACATACAGAAAGGCTTTAAAGGAATACGCAGAGATTTTGCGCCATTTTACCCGTAGTCAGACGAGAAGATCTATACCAATTTCATCCCGGTACTCCGAGTAGAGGCAGAGCTAGCTTCTTGCATGCTAACCGAGTTAGCATTTTGAATGGCTGCACATGGTTTCAGCTAGCATCATAGCAGTGAGGGTAAAAACAAACCAGTCCAGCTTCTCTCAAACTATTTTAGCAATTTCACTCTTCTCGACGAATGAAAATAAAAACAAAAAAACAGCATCTTGGTTGTTGTAGAGGCAGCTACATTTGGAAGCTTATTTGCTTATTTCCCTATTAGCCTATAGCGTATAGTGCAGACTGCACCCGCCTACTTCCTCTCTGGCTATAGTTTAACCTTGGAGAAGCTGGACTGGTTTGTTTTTACCCTCACTGCTATGATGCTAGCTGAAACCATCGGCAGCCATTCAAAATGCTAACTCAGTTAGCCTGCAAGAAGCTAGCTCTGGCTCTACTCGGAGTACCGGGATGAAATTGGTATCGATCTTCTCGTCTGACTACGGGTAAGATGGCAAATAATCGTATTTCCCTAAATCTCTGTGTATTCCTTTAAAACAGGAGTTTAGAGATCAACATTTCTGTTCAGTTGGTCAAGGGACCATAATATTCTAAGTGTATCCTTATCTTTTTAGATGGACCACAATCAATAGTAGGCATTGTAAAAGATATTTTGTGTGCACATAAATATAGCAAGAATTCCATCCGGTGCTTTTTGTGCTTACTTAAATACGAGATATTATTGGGTTGATAAGAATCCAAGAAAACGTGATTCAGTGCTGATACCCGGCTATAAGACCATTAGCATTCATGATCTGTCCACGTGTCAGTCGGTTTTGAAATGAAGTCAGTGCTCCAGATTAGGAACGCCTCATCTCCATGAAAATAGAGGCGACCAGATCGCTCATGTTCCGATTACTTCGTGAGATAACGGATGCATTAAAGGAATAGACCTGAAACTTAAACAAGGTCAAACCTTAAATATATACAATACCACAGTATCGCACATTTTTGCTCCAGCTTTAATATCCAACAACCAATTCCGTGCGGTTAGAGATAACTGGGACATGATGTATTATGTGTGCCAAGTTGTATCCTCTGACTTATTCGCTGCACCACCTTTTGTTTCCCTGTTTACAATATATCCCATATTGACAAGCTCTTATCGTGTCTGGCCTGAAACAGACGTACTATTCGGACATTTGAAGCGGCGAACATCGCGTAGGGGATGTAAACAGTCGGAGAAAGCAGCTCTGTGTCTCGCACTGCAGAGATCCAGGTAGGGAGGGTTTGAAAAGTGCTGATCCTGATGTAATATTGACAGGCGCCGAGCCAGGCGAGGTCTTTGGGGTCTGACACATTAAGGTCATATTACTTTCCTCCTATCGCTCTGCCTTTCTGACTGAGCTGTGGGCTAAAGATAGCGCTTGGCCAATACAGAGGCCCGACTACCCGACCATTGTTTGTGATTAAAAATTCATGGGCCTTTAATGTTAAACATGACATACAGGACAATGAGGAAATCGAGGTTTGGGACGCATGTGTTGAAATCCATTGTAAAGAGATTAACGGTGCGACCCTGTCAATCTGTAAACCCCCCACCACACACACACACACACACACACACACACACACACACACACCCCATATGGATGTGCTTTACAGTATAATGTATCAAAGCCTTGTTTGAATTAAAAGCATTCACTTGTTGTTCATAAACGGACGTTATGATTTGCTTTAGCCGTCTTAAGTCGGACGGACAGTATCTTATTGAAGTGTCAGTGCAAAATTCAATATATTGTCTTGGCAGCATAAATAATGCATCACAGGCTCTCAGGGCAAAATGGAGAGGAGGTTATAAATATGAAGCATATGAGTTGTATTGACACGGCCTAGCCAAGCTGGCACCCGTCATCAGCAGGACAGCTTCCAGTGAAACAACAGACAAGTGTCCTCTGTCTGCCCTGACCTCTAATCGGAGGTCACGGTCGTAAACACACATTCAGCTGTGTAGGTGGAATTTACCTCACGGCGAGATTTAGCCAAACACAACTTAGGGCCTGATCTACTGAAGGGCTGTGTGTGTAAAAACACATACAAATGCAATATTTTTCTTCTTTTTCCTGTGTTTATCTCAATATAATGACATAACAGGTGAAAAAAAGTATAGCAAAATTCCTTTTCTAAGTTCTATCTCAATATATTGATTTACAAACAACTTCTACCATTTATTATTAATTGAAAAGGGACTAGAACTCTTTGTTTGAATGCACAGGGCTGCCATGACTTTTCACTTGCTTTCCTGGAATAATTGATGCCTGGATCAATGATGCTTCAGTCATTCAGTCATCATCCTAGATCATTCCTGACCAGTCACAGTCATGGGGAAACATGTAAACCCGGGTTAATGGCCCACAAACTGGTGAACCCAGTTAGAGTTAGAGCGCTCGATGCCTGTAGAAAACTCCTGCCAGTCCCATGAATCACAAAATGTTAGTGGTCACGTGGTTAACAAGCAAATTACAAGTACAAATGAAAAGGTGAATGAAATAACTAAATATGGACAGTGACAGAGGTAAAATCGACTTCATATTACTGTCCTGGTGATCGTGCACACATCTATGGGACACAGTGCAGAAAAGCTGAAAAGTTCTTCCTATCATTTATTTAGTATGCAAGGTGAAGTGCACAACAAATTAGGAAATTGGTAAATGTACATGCCATATAATATTTCCACAGGGGAGGGCAGGGTTTCCTCTGACAGGACAAAGTGTTCACTGCAATTCTGCTGTAACTGTAGAGCTCCACAACAGGTCTAATGAGAGCATCGTATCCCATAGTGATGAGATTGACTGATAGGAGAGATAATACTTCATTGTAGATATGAGAAAATATTTAATGTCCGTGTCCTGAGTATGATATCCATGGTTAATATTTGGTTGTGTGCCACCTACTTAATCATTCTTCTCAGGTGTCGATAGAGTAAAGTTGGTGATAGTGTAAAGTGAAAGGCATAGGATAGATGTTTTGTTTTCTATTCTTCTTAAAGGACTGTAACAACTGATAATGTAATAACTGTCTGATAATGAAACAACTTGTAAATATAAAATAAATGCAATAAATCCCAGGATAATGTATTATATTGACAGGCTTTATTACATTTTCTTCCCCATTCGGAGGGACATTTTATTACATTATCCAACATCAAGTGGCCTCCTGGGTAAAATACACTGATTATAGCAATGAAAATAAAATTAAAACATCATATCATTGCTGCCCAGAGTCCTCTCATTATATTTAATGAGCAAGCTTGCCAGGCAGCTAGCAAGACAAGAGACCGCTATCATCAGCACAACACAGTGACTGGACACGCCGTTCTCACCTGTTCGTCACGTGAAAAGGTTCGCTAATGGTACGTTTAGGCAAGTAAAACAACTTTTGGTCACGGTTAGATTAAGGTCTTGGGTCACGGTTAAATAAGAAAAAGTTTTGCTAAAAATTAAAACTTCACTTACAGTAGAAATCTTCTTGAGTTGGGAATTGAACCCATCCGCCACAACCTTACTTTCCACTATATTTCAGTGTCAAACTACCGCCTGTTTCTAGCAGCGTCTCCTTCACGTAATCCGTTCGGGGTGGGAAAATGTGTTTGTCTCATTTTTGAGTCCAGGCTCATCAGCAGCAACAATGGCCCTCTACTGTGACTTATTCTGACACCCTACTGCTTTGTTTTTGTCACCTTTCTGTCATTCCCCATTCTGCCATGCCACCCTCCTGCTGCTCCCCCGCCTCCCTCACAGTGCCTCTCTGACATCCTCCTGGCGCTCGTCTGCCACCTTCTTCCTACTCTAAGAAACCAAAGAAGAAGAAAGAAACAAATAATTGGTACTTCTGATAGCCGAGAAAATGATTACAGTCTCCAGGCCGCAACCTCCTCCAACCTTAAATCAACGGTGATCAAGGATTAAAAGTGTTTACCAAATGGAGAGCATAGCAGCAAGACCCAATTATACCTTCCAAGACTCTGGAAAGATAAATAGATATTTTGACAACAGGTGAACTGATCTCACCTCGCTGGCAGATTGTTTTTTTGCAGTGAAATACCAAAAAGGTCACAAAACATCTCAGTCTCCTCCCTCCTGCATCCTTCCACCATCCCTCCTCGTGTTTCAACAGACTTAACACAAGGGAAATGAATAGTAATTAATTTATGTTAATGATCAGCCCTTTATTATTCATTTATATCTTCCCCTCTCTGTCTGTCGATCGGTCGAGCTCAACACCAGATGAACTGTTTTTCAGAGCAGTGCTAGCTAAAAGTAGAAAAGTGGCTCCAGGCTTTAAACAGAACCAGAGTCTTGTTTGTCTCGCTGCTAACCTTGGTGGGATAAACGTCTTTATGTTCTCACGTCTGGACTGAGCTATCTAACATCAAAGGAATATTCTGTTCTGGGATGGATTTTCCTTTCAGTCGTAGCGGCACGTATAGCTCTAAGTCAAAGGCTGAGAGGGACACAAGAGGAGACGAGAGGACAACACACACTGTTGTACTATGGGACGTCTGTGTTGAGCTACAGACGGCCAGCGGAGCTTTTTATCTGGCTGTGCAACCTGGCCGGATGGCGTTCTCTTGGCATGTCATCCCCGTGACTGGCCACTTGGCTTGTGGCCCAGGGATATTTGGCTCGCTGTGCCCAGCAGAATCACCCCATCCCCCTAACCCCCTACTCTCCCTCTCCCTCTCCCTCTCTCTCTCTCTCCTCTCTCGCTGGCCACTTGCCTAAGGACAACCGCAGTGCTTTGTGTGGCCTAGCGGGTCCCTTCATTCTGGCTTCATGGCCATGGCCAGTAGGAAGACAGCGCCATGATAGCTACAGACAACCACACAATTATACAGAGGGATGGAAGGTGGCGTTCTGCAGTGCATCGGGGCCCATCAGCTGTGACTTAGCAGGGCACCGGTGTAATTCAATTGTAGGGATGGCCTTGGGTGGTGCAGAATCAGGGGACGTACAACAGCTTATTATCCACCTCTTCCACTGTCTATCAAATTGATAGCTCACTCTCACCGGCATCACATTGACATTGTGTTGAATGTCCTGTGTCTGCCCTGCTTAATTGAACACGGAATTACCCCATTTGGACACGCTTAGGAGAACGGAGCTTAACGAATGCCGAAAATGGAAGATGAGATCTGAGCTGACCTCTGGAACGCACTCCATACACAAAAGCCGGCGGCTGCAGCCACAGAGATTATCTAAAGGGGGGGGTGGAATGAACATTTTGTAATATGTCAAATGCTGGCGCTGCAAAAAAAATCACATTCAAAAGCTCGATAGCCATTCCTGATACGCACTGTTCTATGCAAAACCATTCTATATTGTATGCACTTGTAGCCAGGTTCCAAACTTTTGGAGAATGTGTTTTGGGAAGGTGGGAGGATGGCGAGTGGGAGGCCAGTCAGTCATTTCATTATCTCATTTACTTTTAATGGAGGGAGGGCTGGAGAAGGGGCAGGAGGCATGGAGGCATGGAGGGAGAGAGGGGGAGGAGGGGGAGGGAGAGGAGGCAGGGAGGCAAAATGGAAGTCGATATTTCCCGTAGGCTTTGTGCGCTTGTTCTCTGAGTGGGCACTCAAGTCTTTTGTTTGGAGTTGTTTCTCTCTCTATGTGAGCAGGGTGAACGCGAGGGCAAGTCTAAATCAGGAAGTGTAATCATCCCTACAAAGGATGTGTGGCAGCACGTCAACTGTGCAGCGCGAAAATGAAATATTCCTGGTCATAAAGGCTGAAGTATGAATTGTCTTCCATAACAATTACGAGGAATTTCAAAACTGCATGCGTTGCAATGTTTCATCATTGTTAGGTAACTGAAAAGCTCCCTGGATAGAGCGGGAACGCTTTGGAGTATGAATACAGATGAGATAAATACCAGTAGAGACAAGGAACTCCAGTTATACAATGGCACTGCAACACAGCGCTGCAGAAACAGCAGCACACGGACCTCTGTTCCAAAATGCTGTACAGAAAACATCATTATCTTAATTGAAGTTCATTACTGAATACCTGTACAAGATCTAGTCTGTAAAGGTATTGCCATTTATCACCTATGTGCCATCATTTTGTGAGCTAATGACCTCACTTACCCACAATCCTTTAAAAATGACCATTTAATTTCATTTTGCGCTAGAGTAGGTGTCACCTTTTTTTTCTTTTTTTTTTCAAACAGTAGATATCTCTTCTGTACTTTTTGGAGCAAATATTCCAATAATCAACATGTGTTTTTGATCATTATTGACAATAATTTTGGCTACAGTGGATCAACAATTCTTCTGAAGATATGAAAGTAATGAAAAAGGTCTGAATCCTCAATTTGTGAATATTGTCATTGTTGCATGAACTATCTTCTGTCTTATGGACTCCTCACAAGCTCCTCTCTCATATTTTAAAATGCCACACTTAGCTACTTATCTAAATTCTTAACAGGACTTAAATACAGTGAACTACAGCCTTTAACTCTTAAATATATGTTCAGAGGTCTTAAAATGTTGTTTTAGAGTGATATTGTTCTTAAATACAGTATAACTGGCACTGAAAAGAGCTTAAAATATCTTGAATTTAACTTGAAATCATTCATATCTTCAGAACTGCTTGAACTTCCTGCATGGGAGTAACAGCAAAACATGTTGTACAGCTTGCAAGTACTTATTCAATGATCTATGCTGCCCTCTATTGATGGTCTGCCATCCAAACAGCCCACACACGTCTGTATGTGTGTCCCTGTGGGTGTAAAACACAGCCATTCAAATTACTCAAATACTAACTAAAGACCATGTAGTTTACTGGATCTCTAGACAGTTTAATTTCAGCAAATACACCTAAGACAGGTCTGTAGTTCTGTGTTCAATCAGAAGTAGACCTGCCACAGAGACTGAACGGGTCAGGATGTAAACAGTTATAACCATTCTATGGGTTATAAACGTCCAGTACTTTGTGGAAAACTATTTTATGGTGCTATATTTGCAAAATGAAATAATTAGTAAGGATGGCGAGAAATATTCACAATATTCCAGCATGTATTTGTTGTGAACTTAATCTTCCAGGAGATGGAGCCAAATACCTAAATAAGAGACCGGCAGACTGTCATGATGTTTAATATGACTTATAACAACATGCAGTATGAGACAGATTACTAAGAAGAATTACCTAGAATAAATACCAATAATGTTCAAATAGTTTGACCTCCACCCATGGCCTTGGACAATCCAGTTAGTCTTTATGAACATGAACAACTCTTTCCCAAAGTGGCACTGTCATATCTGAACTAAGATATGTGCCTTGATCCCCACAGATACTTCCTGGATACAAGGTCGTTCTCTGTGGAGCGCTACATCACAGATTAGACGGCAGGGCGAACACTACTTCTTTGTTTCTGAGAAGTAGTGGATGTTCACTGATATAGACTGAAAGCTGAAATTCAGTGGCATTCCCCTTTTAGTGCATCTGCATTATATTCAACGTGACACATTGGCAGCAGCAAGAAATGGCATTATGCACTGCCTACATAATCATTTTAGATGTGTGTGTGTGTGTGTGTGTGTGTGTGTGTGTGTGTGTGTGTGTGTGTGTGTGTGTGTGTGTGTGTGTGTGTGCGTCCGCGTGCATGCACACACACACACACACGTCCGCCACAACAAAGATAGCATTCACCATCTCTAAACAGCAATAACGTTTTCCCTCAGAAAATTATCCAGATGGGTTTGAAATACGCAACAGTTTGTTTGGTCATTAAGACGCCTGTTCAAACCTGCTTTTGCTTGTAATTATAACGAACTAGGCGGTACGCCACGCCGTTGATGCATTCCCTTTGTGCTGGGGAGTAATTTTATTTTCCTGAGGGAAACGGCTGCCTCCTGTTTTTAATGTTCAACCCCACGTCCATTACCACTAACCAGTAGCGTGTTGAAACCTCTTTTCACCTGGAAGAGTGGCTCCGAGACTGCTGCCGCCACAAAAATGGTCAGAGCATTTGTTTTGATGGAGATATGAAATTGAAATTGTGTTCTTCCAACAAGGTCTCGTTCCTTAATGTTGAGCTTGTACCCAATAACCATTACTGTATTGTTGTAAACTACATGTTTACCATTTACCCACGAACCATAATCCTTCCAACATAGTGAATAATACATTCGAATAGACTTCCTCTCTCGCCAGCAAGTTTGCAATGGAAATGTTACCTTCTAGTTGCTCTTTGTTGCTTTGTACCAGCTGCTTGAAGGGATAGATGTTTGGAAATCAGTCCACAGCTGTTCATCAGTTACAGAGTTGTGCGTGGGTCTTGAGTCTTTTCTGTTTGGGACGGAGTTTTGCAATACAATCATCAACTTTTTCAAAAAAGTACCTTATATATCGTCTCATTATTGAAGCTGTATGAGACAAAGCAGGACCACAGTCTAAATCACAATCAGTCTAAATCACAAATTGGGGATACAACAGAGAAGAGTGTCCTGTCCCCCCTAGATTCGCCCCATTTGCCCAATTTAATTTCAGGTGTCAGGTATGGTCACTGGCGGAAAATCTTCTTGCCGCACAGGAAGTGATGAATCAAAACTTAGAGGGAAATACAAAACTGTCTCCTAAACAGCGGCGAGCGAGCGCTCTGTCCGAAGAAAGCTGGACTCACCAACAGTGGCTGATTTATTTTCACCATCTCCCCTACCAGCCACTGAGAAGCAGACATCTAGGTCACATGTGACATCACGTTACATGATTTGTGGGTAATGAAGTCCTTCAAACTTTCATAAATTCTAACAGTTATCTCCCACTGCCACTGCCCAAGTGCTAAGTTGCCTTACGCAGCTTTAATAAATCTAAAATGAATATAAATATTGCATGTTGCTTGTAGTTTATATTGATTTATTGCTACATTTGCAAAGAGGTAAATAGTAAATACTTTTTTTCCCTGAGCAAGCAAGTTGTTTTAGGAGTTTACTCTTATAAAGGCAGCAGCAGCTAACTTCAGAGGACTGGAGCAATCAAATCTAAGGAATGCATTTTGGATATTTTCACAGATGAACTACGGTATCTTGTTTATTTATGGAGGAGAGCAATTTGACACAGGACAAGACTGGAATTGGAAATGTATTATTAGGCTAAATTATTCTGCGTTGTGCCCTGAGGTTAATAGAAAGCTTAGCTGTTTTGCTAAGTTAGCTCACGGCTTTCAAAGGAGAAAATTATAGATTGGTGTGATACCGAGGAAGATGTGAGTGGGTTGGATGATGTCGCTTGCTAAATGGATATAGTTAACAGTCACAACTTTTTAATGTAGGTGAATGTGGTTAAGGACAACATCACTTTTGAAACCAGTAGTTGTTATTGATCTCTTGCATCAATAGGAATTTAACCACCATGTTTAAAAAAAAAAAAAAAGTTTGGATGTGGATTTGTTATTCTCGCAATCACTCTTGGGGCTTCCCATTCGCTCTCGTTGGCCAAGTCGCCACCCACTAAACTTTGGGGATTTTTATCCATCCTCTGGTCTTGCCATTCTTTTTTTGGGGAATCGTACTTCGGCCTTTAGATATTGCGTCAAAATACTTCAGTTAGGAGTTACTGCTGGCATCTGGCTCAGTTCTGATGAGACACCCTGCGGTTGGGCAGTTTTCTTTAGCTACAGAAAAATACAGAAGCAGAAGCAGGGGATTTTAAAAAATGACGAAGGCACTGACAAAATACCAATATCAGAGGTCGACGACGAACAAACGGCTACAAGGAGATCATTTATATGGAAGAGCTGTCTCAGCCATGTTGCTCAGGAAATTCATTCATTTCCACGGCAAAAGACTAACACAACCTTTTCAAACAGCAGTCAGAGAACCACATCTCATTTTTGTAAGGAGAGTTGGCAATGTGCAAGGTTAGAGTAAGGCTTTGGTCATGGTTGAATTAGAAAACCTTCGCTAAAAACAATGAAAACAGTAGAATTCTTCTTGGTATGAGTTGGGAATCGAATCTGGGTTGTCGGAGTTGAAGGCAAATGTTTACCCATCCGCCCCCCCGACCTCCGCACCCTTTCCACTGCGCTGTTTCAGTGTCAGACCACTTCCTGTTTCTATTCGTGCCTCCATCATAAATCTTTTCGTGGTGGGAAAACATATTTATCTCACCTTTCCTGCACGGAGCACGGATTTGCATTTTAAGACACTCATTTCACGAAATGTCAAGACACCAGGCTGAGGAGACCGTGTCTCACATGAAGTCCTCCACGTTTTGCCTAGATGTTGTCCCTACTACGTTTCATAAAGAAGTATTCCATTCAGTCAGTGTGATCAGTGGTTAAAAAATAATATCTTTGAGAAATTCCAATCTGGTTTTATAGCATTTCATAGCACAGACTACTTTCCTCAGAGTAACCAATGACTTTCTTTTAGCAACAGATGCCGAGGAATGTTCCATTTTCATTTGTTTCGATCTCACTGTGGACTTTGGTACCAGACCATACCATTTTAAAAGACTGCTTGAGAAAGTGTGTTGCTGTCAGGGATAAAGCTCTTCTCTGGTTCAGCTCCTACCTTTCCAATAGAATGTTCTCAGTCACCACAGGCAACTCATCCTCACCCTCAGCAGACATTACTTGTGGGGTACCGCAGGGTCCAGTTTTGGGCCCCATCTCATTCTCCATTTACATGCTTCTATTTATTATCCATAAGTGGACATATTTTCCACACCAGCAACTCTGGGGCTCAATGCACTCTGGTGCATTCCCTTTGTGGGTGACGTGGTACAATTTGGTTTCATGTCTGCTTTTGTCTTCATCTTTTCTTCTCTTCTGCATCTTCTTGCAGTTTTTGGTTAGTACTTGTGTGTTTTTCTTTGAGGGCTAGTGAAGTCTGTTTTATTTGTCTATTATCTACTCACTCTCCCTCCTTGCTTGTGGTTGGTCTTGCTATGTCTCCTCTTACGTCTCTCCTTTACAGGTTTTTAAAGAAAGCAACCTTAAGGAAACTGTTAAACAATGAAGGCATTTAGCAGATGCTCAGTGCCATGAAAACACAAAGTGCCACAACATTAAACAAGAAAAGCAAAGACATCACTCCTATCAGCAGTTATGTTAAGTCAATAAGCAAGTGTAACTATGATATTAAAAGTGCCTTTATAACCACAACAACTGCTAAGTGTCAAATTAGTGTGTGTGTGTGTGTGTGTGTGTGTGTGTGTGTGTGTGTGTGTGTGTGTGTGTGCTTGGTGGTCTGATAAACCACGGATGCTTTTTTTGGCCTCTCCTGAGTGTTGTCTGGCAGAAATTACCTTCCACACACCATAAAACCAAGAAGGTGACAAGGGTAGATCACATAAGCTGTTTACTGCCTCATCAGAAGCACTTCAGTATTCCCAGTTCGACTATGCCAGTCTGAGGTTTGGGGAAATTGACCTTGCTTTGAAAAGCTTTGGACGACTTTCATAAAGTATAAAGCATTGAGAAGGCGGCTGTAAGTTTGCCAGTAGCTTTTGGCAACAATACTCTTTATGATTTACTGTAAAATATAGTTTACTTCTTGACATTACTTCATTTCTAAGGACGAGCAATACTTTTACTGAGTTCTCATTATTTTTTAGGTTAATCACTTAATTGGTTTAAAGGTTTTGTTCAGAAAAACAGGAAAAGTTATGAATTGAGGGCCCAGAACTTGAGGGCCTAAAACTTATGAATAATCTCAAAAAGTTAAAGAAAAAAAGAAAGAATAATGACATCCTGGGTATCTGCTCGTAAAGTATTTAGGGGAAATGCTAGAGAAGACTATTTCAGACAGTCCAGCCTCAGTAGAAGAGGAAAGCCTCAGGTGGTCCGCCGGTACTGTCACATCTCGTATGCATGCCGATATTTCACCTGCATTATTGATTGCAATACTTTGCGTCTCTTAGTCTTTCCTCAGCCACGACACATAAGAAACACCATGTATTATAAATCATGACACGAGGCCTGCTTCCCACGAGCCTCGCAGGGGGCGCAGAGACATCCTGAAATAAGAACGTTTTGAAGGTATGGAACCCGCCTGCTGTCCGCGGGTGATCTGCGATGAGTTGTGCACAAACAAACTGGGATAGATCACGCGGGAGTTGGAGCTGAACTGCCTGTCACGTACGGGAAGTTCTTTACATTGGGAAAAACCATTTCCAGAGAGATGCTGATCTGACTATTTCAAGACATGATCCATCTAAAAGCCATTCAAAATGAATCGATGAGGGTTAGAAATCAATGAAAATAGCATGCACACACATGCAAGCTTGCAAGAACACACACACACACACACACACACACACACCACAGATCTTCCATGGTGAAATGGTGTAACAAGGTAAATACTGCAGAGAGAACGATATGCGAACGTGGCAATCGGCTTACAAGCCATAAAAATGCCCGAGATTGCCGCGGGCGAATTCGTTACGTCCAGCAACGAGTCCACCAAAGGAAAATATCAGCGTTTCTTCTCTTCTTCTGTGGACCTCAGTTGAACTAATAAAGCTGCAGAAGCCCACATTTGGTTTACCATCAGGAGGAATCCGTCATGTATTATTCCATGTGTCATGCAAATGCCTTTCCTACATCAAACGGGATATGTTCTACTTAAGCGCTAATCACGCAGTCACATGTGAGCAGGGCGAGCAGAGAATATTTCCTCTTAGAGTCCCCGAGCAGAACCGCCGCCCTCTCCCACTGTTCAGCGCTCTGCACGGGTCACTGCGGTCAGATTAGTGGCACCGCATGAAACACACTGGTGACGCACCACTAATGAAATAATCATCATCATCCGGGTCGAGTAAAGAGCATTTCTTTTGATTCATCCCGTTGGACATATTCCGTTTTTTCTGAACCCTGTTGATCACACGCTAACATTTCACAGCAGTTTCTCACATTCATTAATGAACAAACAACATTTATAATGACTTCATTACACATTTATGTAATATCATAAATTTCGAAATAAAAATCCCATGGCCATTTTCAATAATGATAAGAATAAACATGCTTCTGAACCCGTAAAAAAAAAGAGCATTTAATACCCGCTGTTCCTTGCTCCTCCCATAATCCCCCTCTTAAACCACGTTTACGATGAAAACACTGACTAAAACACATTTTATAGTTCTAAACTTAATTTGTCTGAGGCGAAATACTTCAATATTGGTCGTAATCCCACCTGTGTCATCTGAAGTCGTGCCATCTGTTCCCAAACTCAGACATTGGATGACAAAAAAGTCATGGAAACACCTCAGCATGACTTCAGTATTAAGTCTGAAAGGTGTTGCACCAGCTTAAAACCTTGGACTGAATAGAAATTCAGTTCCTCCATAGACTGTTCCTCGTAACGTTTGACGACTAAAAACTTGACCTTCCAAACAATTCCTCTGGGGACGGAGCAAAAGTGCATTAGTACTTAAGGAAGCATGCATCAAAAAGTGGGTCTTCTACAACGGCTACATGTGTAGTAGGCCTACTGTAGTGGTGAGCTGGCAGCCGTTAGACTTGAAACCAAGCGAGGCGACGTGAGAAGGGCATGGATTTGAGGTACGAGTCGGGGAACAGCTCGTTCTTTTGGTCACCAGTTATGTTTGGATTGGTTTGGATTGATGTGGAGCAAAGATAGAATCAGCGCTGTGCTGTAAAATAGCTTTGTTGCTCTGCAAATATGTATTTGTGATGTTAGATGTAAACAAAAAAGAACTCAACACTCTTTCTTTTAGGAAGAAAACAGAAATACTCCAACTCCAAAAGTCCAACAGAAGAAGAGAAGAACTAGTAGATTTACGAGGCTCCATAGCAGCGGCCAATTAATGAGGCGGTTTTTCCTTGTGTTTTCACAGTTTCAGCGTCACGTTAGATTTACAGCGTATCATCAGGATATTGGTAACATGAAAAATTCAATTGATACTCAAATGGTATAGATACACATGGGCCAAAGCTATTAATTCTTACCATTTGTTAGCGGAGACAACCCAATATGTAATATCTAATACGTTTTTACAGTAATTGGCTTGCCAGCAATTAAAAAATATGCGGTTTGGATGGGAATATATGGGAGGCTGGTAAGTATATACTGTACTATTGTGTTTTGACCTTTTTTATTTTTTCCAGACATCCCTTTGGCCGTCTTTGGCCTATTACTATGTGAAAAGAAGTCCACAAAACGTTCTAGCAAGTAGCGGCACAATGATTAAAAACAAAAGTAATTTGTTCTGGATATTATTTTTCACAGAAGAAATAATAGCACAATCCCCTATAGGGCCATTTCAAGACTTTTTCCTTTCTGTGTTCTCACACTATCCCAATCTGTTCACACTTCCTCCCATTGGGCAATTTTATTCTGAAATATCCACTGCTGAAAAGATGCACACACAGTACTGTTATTTTTAACAAATTAGAATGCACAGACACAGAAACAGAAGAAGAAAAAAACTAACCAAAAAAACGTTGATAACATTGTGATTTTGCTAGGAAGTCCCGATAAAGTAAACTGACCTGGGCCTAATATTCTTATAGTTGTCATACTTTTAATTAATCTCCAACTTTTTCTGCATTATCACGTTGCTTACAGACAGGTATAGTCAAAAATGTGTATAGGAGATTGATAAGGTTTGGGTAGACATATACCATAAAAATTTATGAACCAATTCTGTATTCTGCTTGCTGTTGTTTGGACGTATCAATATAGTAACCAACTGAATTTCACTAACCGCAAAAACAACAATACCGTCAAAAGTAGCAACAGACTAGAAAATAGTTTTTCCCATTATTTTATTAGGAAAATAAGTATAAAAATATAAATATAAAACAATATGACTCGGCATTCAAACAGCATGAAACCAGTGTATGACATTTATCCTACAACATACACTTTTCCGTTACATATTACACCTATATGATGAAATGAATTCACAGTTTGACAAATAAACTGCACCAACCGTTCACATGAACATTGCTTGTCAAACAAGGATAGCAAATAGTATATAGGATGTCCATCATTTAAAAACAGTTTGTACATTTACAGTATCTAATGTATTTGTCTGGAAAAGCCGCTTCGCCCCTCCCCTCCCCTCCCCAACCCAGCCCAGCCCGCTGCCATTAAACACTGATAGTATACAATACTACTATCTCTCAGGTCAGTTACAAAACACAGTCCACACCATTGTTCACAAAAAATTCCTAAAATTCAAAGGCATCTTTACTGATTATGACCAAAAACAGTAAAACTTTGAGAAATATATCTCCAGTGATGACAAAACTCAACTTAGTTCAAGTCTCGGTTTCCGTTTCAACGTCCACAAGTGGACTGCAGGAATGTGTGTGTGTGCGCATGTGTGTGTGTGTGTGTAATAGAATCAGTTTGACAGACAGATAGCTAGCTAGATAGACAGAAAGCTAGCTAGATAGACAGAGAGAGAGAGAGAGAGAGAGAGAAACAGAGGGCATGAAAGAGAGAGAGAGAGCTGTCGTGGCTCTGAGCTAGGTCTCTCTGTCTGGGCTCTTCCCTATGTACATCTCGGCCAGCTTTTTGAACTGTGGCCCCCAGTTGCTGAGGTAATCATAGTCCTGGTCCCCCTCAGTGGCTCCGGACTCCAGTGAACTGAGGGACTCCGCCAGCGACCCGCTCCCCTCGTACGCGTACGTCGCCAGGGAGTCGTAGGGCGGCGCCGTGGGATCCGAGTCGTTCTCCTGCAGCCTCCCGTTAATGAAGTCTCTGACGTCCGTGTTACCCTTTATGGGCGACGTCCTCCGAAAGGGAAACAGCATTTCGGGTATGATGTCCCTGCGCAGCTTGTTGGCCTCCATCACCTCCGGGTTGCGCAGCGTGCCGATATCGAAGGCCTGAGTGTCCTCCTCTCCGCCCCCTTCGTCGTTGTAGCTGACGACGTTGTCTCTGACGTCCTCTTTGGAGATGATCAGAGGCTCCTTCTTCCTCTGCCTCCTCAGGGCAGCAAACAGCACCACGATCACTAGAGGAAGAACAAAAACAAATAAGAGAGAGTTTGGTGACTTCTCTTTGCTCCCTCTCCTTGTTCTGAAGGCCAGTTACAGTGGGAGTTGTTGGTGGTGCGGGAGTGTTCACTGATGTTCAGGGACCTCGTCTGACTTTAGAACAGACTCAGCTACCACAAGGACGCATTATGTGTTTTCCGTCTTCTGGGCCAGTGCTGCTTAAATCACAGAGGAACACAATTTAAAGGATTCCTCCCACAGCAAACACGGATAACTACCTGCTATGCTAGAAATGCAGCTATATTATGCAATATTATTGTCCCTTTTTATTATGGCATTTAAGTGATTGATATCAAGATGAATCTGTAATATGCCTTATTGGGATAGGTCACACTTCTCAAACTGTAATCAAATTACTCTCTCTTTCCATTTGCATGAGCCTGACAATTCAATTAATTTAACTTTGCCTGGAAAATTCTATCAACCAAAGAAAAGTATTTCAGCTGCACTAGGCAAGATTTGTATGTAAAAATATACCTCATCAGCCTAAATCACAAAGCCGCTCCATATGCCCAAAGTACTCACTCAGCAGAATGATGACACAAAGCAAGATGGCCACCAGGGCTCCCGTGCTGAGCCCCGCCCTCCCGGTCAGCGCCTCGGCGTTACACAGCTTCATGTTGCCCTCGCGGTCGCAGGTGCACACTCTGACGGTCAGCGTGTTGGTGCTGCTCTGCATGGGGAACTCTCCGTCAGAAATGACCACCGGCACCAGGTAGCTGCTCTTCTGTAGACTGTTGTAGCTGTTCCTTCGCGTCAGGATCCACGCCGTGTTGTCTGACGAAGACACCGAGCATCCGGTTACCATGCAGCATCCACACACATTTTCATGGGGTTTTCATAGGCTTCACTGCGCATTAAGAGGGAGTTTTACTGTCGTCGATAACCTTGGGTGAATCGTTCAATATACTTTGCTGAAATTTCATTAAATCGACGGATGTGCTTGTAAGTGCTGTGAGATGTGAAGCTCCAGAATATCAATAAATCATAAAATCAATAAAGAAATGTACGTCGGCGGGAGTGGTAAAGTTTAACAATGTGTAAATATGGCTTATATTATGGGAACATTATACTGAAGATCGAAATGTCATCGACGTCCACAAAGAGTGTGTTGTTTATATGTTTATTGGACTCTGCAGCCTGTTAAATTAGAATTTTAGGAAGCACCACCTGCGTTCTAATGACTCATTACTTTTTACTGTGCCACGCCCGTCCTCTGAGTTTGGAAAGACGGCATTCAGTTACTCTGCCCCCTGGTGCTGGAACCTCCTTCAGAAGGATGCCAAGCTAGATGCTCTCATTCCCCTAGGTGACTTTAAAGGTCTGCTCCAATCAATGAAGTCTGAAAGTTGCACATGTTTCAATAATCCTCATCCCCAGTTCTCCCGTTCTATTCTGTCTGTCTCCTGCTCTTCTAAGCAGGAGTCAGATGCAGGGAGAGGAGTTTTCATGCTCCTCCCCTCCCTTACCCTATCTTCCTCTTTCCCTTCCTCTCCATTATCGCACAATAGGTCACGCTAAATGGATATTGCATAATGTGATACAATTGTACTTACTGTATGTATTATTATTATGTTATTTATTGTTTTTCTGTCTGTTACTCTTTGTCATTGATATATACTTGTTGCTGCTCTTGACTTGCCCCAGGGCTCCCTTGAAAAAGAGATTTCGATCTCAATGGGACTCACCTGGTAAAATAAAGGATAAATAGAATAAAATAAAGTTTACCTTTGTTATCACGGACGGAGAAGTTAGCCTTTCCAGAGGCCTCCTGTGCTAGGCTGAAGAAGAACCGGTGTCCCCCAACGGGCTCGTCCGGATCTGTGGCGCTCACTGTCTGTATCCTCTGAAACAAGACACACAGTGATATACAGGAGGGCTTTCAGGTGACGTAACACACCCTCTGGCGGCCATGTTGGAGGTCCTCAGCTCTTGGGCAACATGTGGCTGTGAATTGCGAACTAAACGTACAAACGTCTCAGCAGAATTCAGTAGACATGTTTAATTTGTGTGCTGTTTTTGACTGGGAACTGATAATTTCACCACTGATATATCTGATGAATTTTGTGCAATGTATATAATATATGTAGATAATGTCAGCTTCTCCAATCCTCCATGATGGCGCCAGCAGTGGCTGATGGGAGAATTGTTTGTGACACAACTGCAAAGCATCTATAGGTGCTTAATGAACCAGGCTAAGTCTCAGACCTGTGTAAATACTAACCCCACCCATCTAGTACTCCTACCAGGCTACAACAAACATGCCAGATTCACATATTCTCTCAGACTCAGGTCTGCTAATTACATCCTGAAATGGAAGTAGATGAATAATCCTAATGAGAAGTCGAGATGAAACCACGGCTACTGCTTTGTGTTGCGTCATTACCAACCTGATTAGCCTTGGCGTTCTCACAGACGAATGTCTCGTAATTGGTAGCGAATGTTGGAGCGTTGTCATTGACGTCCAGCACTCTGATGTACACGGGCACGCGGCTGATCTGTCGCGGGTTGTCTAGGAAACGCACAAAGATGGACACCGTATATTTACACTGATAATTTAATTATCAAATTGGATTTTGTGGATTCATTGTAACAAAACCAGAAATATACACGAGTGCTACTCAGGGTGGAAAATGAACACCAGCTACCAGCCAAATACTAGGTACATTTAGGTAAATACTAGATAAGCTGTGGCTGGTGCTAGTACTCTACTCCACCAGCTACTTTGACACTTCACCAAACATAATTTAGAAGTTAGTATCAATTCCAAAAATCCAATTTGGCTGGTGACATTTTGAATCCACCAGCCACTGTAGTTTGTTTCCAGTCCTGTTGCTATCATACTTACTAAACTCTGTAACCATGATGGAGATGTTGTGCCAGGCGCTCTCCTCTCTGTCCAGTTCCCTCAGGGTGAACACTGACCCGTTGCCTGCATGGATGTTGAACACTCTGTCCATGTCTGTGCGCCGATCAATGGAGTATCTGTAAAAACACACACAGGGATAGGCTACTCGCTTGTGCACGATGGCTGTCTGGGTATCTGGGGGTCAAAACAAATCCAATGCCAGTCCCTGTAACTTTAGCTAAGCATGATGGACTTGTCTGCGCTCTTCTTCTCTGGTGTTCATACCAGTTAAGAACACATGAAGAAATAACTCAATATGAGCATCAGTCCAGGCTGCGGTTTGCTCCTGGTTCGTTTTGTTATGCTAGGCTTTCCCAGCATGAGGAACCGCTCCCTATCAGATGTCAACATCCATCTCATTATACCCATAATCCCTTGCATTTTGGGGTTGTTTCCTGTAGTTGGTTCAAATTGCATTCTTGCTCCTAACCAACCGCACCGCAGTTTGCTTGGCAGGGGACAGACTCGCATTTTCAGGCGTCTCAGTTTGAATTGCATCGTTCTCACCTGTCCAGATGAACCAAACTAAAGGAGAAGTTTGAATAAACCACATGCTTGCTGTGACCGCGTCCTTGGACTCCCACCAACGTTTCATATTTGCGGTACACTGTCTTCTATAAGAATAAACAACAGTCCAGAATAGTCTGTGCTCTGGTGAAGAGAGACTTATATAACTGTTTGCAGTCGCAAACAAACACACACACACATGCATGCACACGCACACACACAAGCCAACAGGTTATCCAGTCATGTTGTTTTTCTCTGCTTCCCGGACCAGTGCGATACATCAGAGTGATTAATGGAGTAGCAGGCATCAGGAGGGGCAGCGCAAGAGGAAGGAGACCCCCGAGGGGAGACCATGAACCGGGGCTCTCAATGCACCGCCGCACTCCTCTCCTCTCCTCTCTCTCTGCTTCTCCTCAGAGCCTCCCTCCTCCGTCCTCCGTCCAACCCCCCGACCCCTCCCTGTTGCCTCTACTGCATCAACCGTTTCAGCGTCTTCATCTAAACACTCCCTCCTATCCTCTGCCCCTCCACCACGACCACCCTGCCAATCCGACGGTAACTCTAAACTCGTTAAATCTGCGTCGTCCGTGGGTTTGCTAATTGCTTTTCTAATATTCCCAATAATTCAGTTGGCCGGGCCTATAGCCCCTCCTCTGATTAATGACGGGGAGATAACGCGGCTCCTCATCCTGACCGGGCATCCAAAGTGCTGCTCTCAGCAGGCAGGCAGCTGGCGGAGTGGAAGGCCAGGAGGGCAGAAGGACATGGAGGGTTACAGCAAGGATGGTGATCAGCGGGTTGCGACTTATTTCCTCTTCCCACACCACAGAAGCTACATGACCAACTGCCTTGCCACAGTATTTCCTGAAGACCAGTGGAGCACATTCTTGGAGAACGAAGGTTGGTGTGTGCTTTTGTGTGTGTGTGTGTGTGTTTTAGGGTTTGACTGATAAAGGCTTTTATTCTTGTCAGGGTGGAAAAGCCTCTGAAATAACATTTAGACCATCATGTGACACTAAAACTCTCCACTGAATCCCAGACTAATGAGATTATTTTAGTGTCAGCAGCTCTTTAAGGCAGAGTGACCCACCACACATATTCAACAGCAGGGAAACTGGGATACATACTGACTTTAAATGAAGAATTAATATACAAAATAATTATTTAACACTTAACTGAATAAATGCAAAGAAAATAAAATGTTATTGCAGGTTTTACAGACTGTTTTTCTGTAGCTGTGGTCAGGGAGAAACCTCCATCATATCAGCAGTGGACGACATGACAGTATCTAATAATTTGATAAAAGGCCAATATCAGCCCGATATATTGGTCTAACCTTGGTGCGTGTGCGTATACGTACGTGCATGTTCATGTTTGCAAACAAGCCCGTGTTGGTATGCATGCATGTGGACGTGTGTGTGCGGTCACAGCACGTGTCTGTGCGTGCGTTGTGGCTAGCCGTGCAAGCTAATAAAGATAGTTCCTCACGCCGGGCGGCCCCCGGGCTTCCCGGCCCTCCTCCTCTACTCCTCGGCTTTAAATGCCACAGGGTAGGTACCTCATTGATGACGGGTGATAAAAGAGAATGATATCATATTTGACACCTGCAATAAAGTGGTGGAACTTCAACCTTGAGACTCAACTCCCACAGAGCATCATAAAAATGAAAAAGCATTTGAGACGGACTAGAGGAACGACCTCGCACCCCTTTAGTTCGGTGCCATTGTGCCCGTTTAATAGAATACCTTCATAATTGTGTATTCCCAATGAAGTGTGTTGTGTACGTGTACTGACATTGTAGTTTTCAGTGTGAAGTAGCGGCTGGCGTTCATGGCACATTGCACAATTACCCGCAATTCTGTTTTAGCCATGACTCATGTTGCTATTGTATCTGTGACAATTTTAGCTGTTTTTCCTTGACTCGCACCCACACCTATCATGACAAACTCACAGTGCTGCACGCCAAACAAATCACTGTGTCCTTCCAACAGAAATAAGTCCTTATATAATAATAATAATGCATGTCAAAGCAGCTGCAACCGTACTGCTTGAATACACAGTATATATGCAGAGGGATATGTACTGTCCCTGCAGCCATATAAGTTACTGATATGTCACTGTAGCATTGTCACGAAGACAATCTCATGTACATTTAGGGCGCGTTCACACCGAGCATGTTTGGAGCACTTTATTCAAACTCAAAACAACCCTGAAATGTGCAGTTTTATGGGTATAAGGACACAGATGTTGACATCTGGAAAGCCTAGCATAACAAAATGAATCAAGGGGAATCTTAATCGATAAGGAGAAATGCATCCTAAATATTTGGGAGGAGGAGCACATTTCCCAAGTCCTTGAAAGAACACACAAGAATACTTAAGTATTCAAGGTATTCAAGTTACAGGGACTGGGGGCTTTGTTTTATTTCCCCCCACAGGGTAACCTGTCTTGAAGACCGAGTGAGGCGTGCTGGGGTTCAATACCTGACAGGGCTGCGGCTGCCGTCGGGATCGGAGGCGCTGACCGAGCCGATGACCGTGTTCCTGGCGGCATCCTCTTTGACCTCCATGACGTAGCTGGCGCGCTCAAACACCGGCGGCTCGTCCACATCCTCCACCTGGATCTTGATGGTGGCCTCGTCCCTGAAGGGGCCCATGGAGAAGAAGCGGGGGTTGACGTGAACGTTGTCCACCTGAACACGCAGACTGTACTGCCGCTTTCGCTCAAAGTCCAGAGGCTATGGATCACAGAGAGAGAGAGAGAGAGAGAGAGAGAGAGAGGACAGATGAGGATTAATGGTTATACTTTACACTGTATAAGCAAAAATCTAAAATATCACATGATTGGTTGCGTTAACTTCTGGGAAAGCATCTCCATTTCCTTTTCCAGCTGACCGCCTCTGTGCTAACATCTATATACTGTATCAGTAAACAAACACTAGGAAGCCGCAGGAAGTATACATATACAGTATTTATATGCGGCGACGTGTTTGACTGTGGTTCAACCCTGCCGCCTGACATGTTGAATGATGAACTACATGGCACTTTGGAAGAAAAAGACTTACAGATACAGGGCTGATATTGGTGTAACACACATTATATAACAGGTATTTTCAGCCAAGCAGTCTGATTGGTCAAAGACACATTCCAACTGTGCTGATTATTCCCATAAATCACGAGTGGCAGTGCTTTATCGGTTGCCATGCCAGCTCTCGTGGTAACCATGGAGCTACATAGTGATGTTTCTTGTTTTGTCCAATATAAAAAAATGGAAGAATGCTGCCAATAGTAGAAATATTGAATATACTCGGCTATACGCTGTAATTATTGCAGTTATTGTGTATTAATGCTGGAGTACGTATTATTCAGCTGTTTCGTCCTTTTTTGTGATGCTCGCTTTTCTCTCATCTCTAGAAACTACTTCTCCTATTGAAGTAGAAAAACATTTACTATTTAAATTTGTAAGGGTGTGTCGAGGTTGTATACATTTGTAAAGATACATTAATTAATAAGAATGATTAGTATAAAAAAAATAAAAAATGTAAGTAATAAAATAAGTAAAATTAATTATTACAAATTAAAAAAATTGAGTGACAGGTGTTCTGATGTATCAAAGATCAGTCAGTCCTGCAGTGAGGGGATTTTTCCTGTTTGAATTTTATTTTTGCACTAGGCCTATTCTGTTGTGTAACAGGCTCTCATTGGCTACTGCTTGTGAGGAAGTAGCTCTGGATGCACGGTCCCTCATGCATACTGAATGACAGGACCACATCAATATCGCTGATTATATCTTGTAATGTAATTTATTGACTGTGCGAGCTGATTAGTAGCCTGATTGTTAATGTTTTCTATCATTATGCATTTTGGCACAGGATGGCTGTATGTTTTGGTTTTACGTGCCAATGTTTTCTTTTGAGGTGTAGGCACTGAATGCATTTGAAGTAAGTAACGGGGGAAGGGTGCATTTTTAATGAGTGTGTGCCGTGCATTGATAGGAGCAGCCGGATCTGAGTAAGCATTTTCAAAGGCGGGCATGCATAAGAAAGGACGCCGGGTCCGTGACGGTTCAAACAGCCACTGAAAGCATGAAAACCCCTACGGAACGAGCAGTTTTCTTATGCCGTCAATAATAGCGTGATATGAGTCATTGATTTCTGCTGTTTCATGTTAAGTCAGGTGGTTTTGCACGACGTCGACAGAAGAATACGTCGCTTTGAAAAGGTCGGTACAAGCGCAGATGGGGCGCGCTCTCGCTTCACAAGCCCATTTAATGAGTACGTTCAGAA
>OMLI01100713.1:7023-19939 GCA_900302605.1 Rondeletia loricata
CCTATGAAATGTCATAGCAAGCATAGTGTGGTGCCTTTAAAGCTTTCAAATCCTTGCCAATTCAAATACTGAATTTAGAGTGAAAATGTATGAGTCCCAACCTTGTAAGATACAGGCAGGTGACAAATTAAAGGAAAAACCAGCATAAAGTGTCTTAGTAAGGTGTTGGGTCTCTGGAACTCTACTTTCCACATCTCTGTAGACCAGTGCCTATGGTTTTTTCACTACTGAACGCTCAAATGTGCATTGGTCTTTGTAATGAGGGGTTTATGCCCTGCAACCCTGCTATAATATCCCTCTCGATGTAGTTGTCGACGGTCTGTTCTTGCTGACAGTCTGACCATGTCCTGCATTGACATTCTCAGTCACCTGAGGAAGAGTTGCTCTTCTGTTTTTCCTTACATATCACACTAATGCACGAGCATCACGACCACAATTTCCAATCCCAGCATTTACTGATGTCTTCCCCATAAATGCAGATGTCACTTTAGTCACTGTTCCTGTTGAAACACGAGCCAGTTGAGCAGTCTTTGTGACTGAAGCTCCTGCCATCCGTGCCCCAATAATGAACCCTCTTTCAAAGTCACTTAGATATTTTCCTCTTGCCGTCTTGATCAAAAATCGAGGCCAAGTGCCTGCTGAGCATTTTTATACATGCCACAGAGCATGATAGGATGTGAATTGTATCATGCAGTACACCTGTATGGAAGCATCTGCATTTGTTATGTTTCTCCACTCATGTATTCAGGTTTTTCCTTTAATTTGTAACCCGTCTGTATTGTGCTTGCTCAAGTATGCATTGAAAATTAACTCCTAATTGAATGCTGCCCATATGAAATGCAATATTTATGAGCATAACCTAAAAAACTAAAACTAAACTTCAAGGCCCAAAAGAGTTCACCATCTGGTTACATAGACAAATAACAATTCCTGAATTTATAGGATGTATTCTGTATTGCAGTAATACTACTGGCCTCTTCTGGATTATATTTGTAACACAGTGCACAATTTCAGACCCTGTTTCCTCCTACTTCAAGTTCAATTTTCAACTTTATTTGTCCCAGTGGACAATTGGTTTTGCAGCAAGTATTAAAAACATACAGTAAATACATAAGACAGGCACAATAAACAACAGACATCATGCAGACCAATAGGTGCCTCATTAGCAGGTAAGGATCTGTAGTTTCTTCTGGTGCAATCCTTGATTGCCACTGTTGATCCTTTGATTTGAGCAAAACAGTTATTAATGATTAAAATAAAATAAAAAAATCAGGCAAAAAGTCCATTGTGACTTTTATAATTAAGGATATTTACTCCAACGGTACACTGTGTTTATAGTATGTGGAAGCTTAACAGGCAGTGTAAAATAGGTAACATAAAGATGGAGTCTGAATAAAAACATTTCAGGTCATGTGAAGCTGCATTTTTGTAGCTCTGTAGCTTTCAATTAATTCTACAGCATATCCAGAGAAAATTTAGGAAACAAATCAGATTACAATACAGTAGCTTGCAATTTGAAAGTAGTTGCTACTGAGTTACTAATTCAACAAAATGATGAACTCCATAGGTCACTATATTTTATGGCTCTCAGAGTAAAATGGTATTGTCATTAGCATCTGTGTCTTACATCAGTTGGCCATGATGAGGAATTTGCACATTTGAGTGAGGTGTAAAGATTGACCTAAAAACTGTTCTGAAAATGAAACATGTTATTCTTGAGGAGTAGATGTTTTTCTTTTCTAATTTCTAGAAATACAAGGGAATAATAGCTATAGGCACTATGCCTGTTTCCCAACCTTGAATATCTAGCTCACCTCACTGAAGTGTGCCTCAGTGCTTCTTAACTTTTAGGGTCCATTAACCTGCCGTATTACATTTCTTATTCCAATTCTCCTGATCAAAATAATTTAAAGTCCAATAGTTGTAATCTTTGTTGCTCTTCTCAGTATTTAGCTTGAAATCCAGTTTCTTATTGTCCAGGAAGTATGGAAAGCCGCTCCTACCCCAAATTTTGTCTAAAAGTGTATTCTCCCCCTTTAATTAGTGAAAACTGCCAATGGGGTGAAATCATTTCACTTCTACTGTGCAATTCCATTCTCAAGGTTTTCCCTATCATTTTCAGATTTTGAACATTGCTTCTATTGACCTTGTATTTTCTGTTGTTTTAATTGTTTAGATATCTTCAGACAAAGTTTTTGCCCTCTAATCAACGAGTAAAGCACCTCAGCTATAGCAGAAGATTAAGCTGGTGTAATGAGGAAAGCTTGGATAATGAAGCAGGCGTAAGGTGTGATAATGTATTATAAATCTACTTAAACCTTCTTCCCAAGACATACAAGTACTTCACAAAAATATGATTTGCCAAAACATAGCAGTACCTGGAAATTGAACCAAGGCATGGTGCACAAACTCCATTATAGTGATGTAATCATTAGGGGGTCAAGAGGCAACTTGCCAAGTTGAATGATGACTCTAAAATGGGCCAGGATGAAAGTAAAGCCATGCAGATCAAGAATCATTGTTATCGTAAAAGGGAAACTGCAATAAAATTCTACATTGATGCAGAGGCATTTCCGAAAACACAAGCCTTACAGACAAAAAGCAGATTCAAGGGTTAAGGAAGGATTAGATTAAGATACACAGAGTGTGAGGTTGGTTTTCCCAGGTAAATTAAAAGTTGTGGTGTCGCCAGTTCAGGCTGATGTAACCATTGATGGCCGAAGAGCAACCCATAATGAAGGTAGAGAGGTATAGGAGCATGAGCAGGGATGTATGTTAAGGGTTTTTGTGAGTTAGTCTGTTGGAAGAATTCAAATGCGTAAAAAGTAAGACTGAAGTTTAACAAAGTCAAAAGACAAATCACTAAGAAGTGTAGTGCCTACTGCAGCCACAGGGTGGAAATGGACCCCTAATGAAACAGTTCAGCAAGTACAACTAGACACAATACTGTACAGTATGGAGCAAAACAACCGTAGAAAAGAAAACGTTCTCAGTGCAGCATGTACATTGTGGATTGTGCCAAAACAGCCAATACATGAACTGGCAAAGTGTAGAGAGGAATACGTTTTGCTGAAAAGAAGAGTGGAATATGGAGACATCTGCATTAGATCCATAACAAGAGCAGCTATGATGTGCTGCTGTCATCCCAAAACGTCAACCTGTAGCCAGGTGAAGAACCTTTGTCTTCTCTGTTCAGACACAGCAACACATAAATATCCTGTCAGGGTGCAAAATTAGTCTTTTCCAAGGTCAATGCACTTGGTGGCATAACCAAGTCTTCAAGTTTCTGGCAGCAGCAATCGATAGTAAACATGCAGTAATCAATTTTGTGCCGGCGAGGAGAAATAAATCTATGCTTTACAGAGTTACAGAGTGTCTTTGTATGTGAAGGTGAACAAAACTGGAAAGACTTGAGTAGCCACGAGTCTGGGCAGATAGGGGAGAGTGTGAGCAAACACACAGTAGGCCAACACATTACAGTCCCATCTGTGCCATGGGAAGGCGGAAGAGCTGAGGCATATGAAAAGAAGAAGCTTAGTATACTGAACTCGCAGCAGAAGCTGAACAGCAAGGCTGGAAAACCATCGTGTGCTCAGTGGAATTTGGATTCTGTGGATTTTTAACTACATACTGTATAATGCCAGTTTACATGGGGAGTGGGAATTCATTATAAAATTTTACATCAGACCATTAAGGTAAAAAGAGCAGCCAGTGGCTCCAGCTGGACAGAAAGGGAACCAGCATATGGAAGTCCACCTCTATCAAAGATAAGCGCCTTGACATTTACACAGGATCTAAAGTTACTATCCTTTGTGCTATTTGGATGAGCATCTATATAGAAAATTAGCTTGTATGCAGAGCCAGGGCCGTTTCAAGCCAGCAGAGTCAGCCATCCCATTAACCTACGACCATTAACCTCATTGTCCTCTATCAGCCTAGACAGGTTTCTCCATAGGTGCTCATCCAAGATTAATAATTCAAGGAACTGCTACATCAGATCCTGTATATTGGTAATAAAATGTCTATATCAGCTCACTAAAACAATTTACTTGAAGCTAGATAAATAAATGTACTGAGTCACGATTTCTGAGTTGTTGGACTGATTACAGCTGCAGAAAAGTCCAAAAGAGGAAACTTTTGAAACAGTGGCGAGGGCGACTGGATATCTGATAATAAACATGTAAAGATGGGTTGATCAAGTAATTTAATGGGTCCTCTTATAAAAAATCTAAACACAAGCAATTAAATATACAATATTACATGCTTTATTAAAAGACTCTTATCCGTTATCTTTTATATTGCACAAGGATGTCTTCACTCATCCAGGATCAAACTATCTTTGATGATGCTGAAGATCTATGACAGAAGTCCCAGCAGTTTTAATGACTAGAGCATAATGTGGTTATTTGATTTAGAAAAAAACAAAAATGAAGGAATGTGTAAGTAATGCAAAAGCAGTGCAACAGATGTATAGAAAAAGTAGAGCAAAAGCAAAGGAAATTATTTGTAGTGCCATGGAAAAATGTCAACAACAATATATTTTCTTTCACCTGAAACAAGTTTGCGCTTGATAAAACAAAAATCCTTTCACCCAAGTCTGTGATAAGCAATATTATTCATCTGTAACTGAGCTTAAAACAAAACAACCCTACGAGTAACAAAAGCAGAGAAAAATAGAGAAATACTAAGATCCTTCAGAGAAAATACACGGGAAAATTAATTTAAATTTTAACCAACAACAGACGTACTCCTACATATCAACAGATATACATAATTAGATCTAAAATGCCTGTATTATAATTTCATGTAAACAAATTATTCTCCTCAGTAACTAGGCTTATTGCTAGTTTGGCAATCTGTCCTTCATAAACTTGATTTACTGGCTGTGGCATGAACAAGTGATGATGTCTGTGTGTCCAAGGTAGTACCTATACCGATAAAGTGCTAATAAACCACAGACAACATGCTCAGAATACAGTACGTGTGGCCTTTACACTGGGCCCGAGATATACTGGTCTGACATAAAAACATGGAAAATATGAAGGGGGCATTCTCGTGATTCACCGGTTTACTGTCTTCCCGTCTACCTGTCTTTTGGAATTGCATTTGTAGAACAGACCTATCACAATTAATATTGTTTTGGTGATTAAAACCATTCCATTATGGTACATTTGATCAAAAAGCGTTACTAGAGTATAAAATCACAGTGTAATGAATGACTGAATGTCCATTCCCTGTAATTAGTTCTTGTTTTGTGTCAAAATAAATATTCCTGGTAAATAGCATCAATTCAATTTCCAGCAATGAGACGGTGACTTCTGGACAACCGCCTTTGATTCAGTAATCAAACTTTCATCTAAAATGACACGATGAAAATAAAATCACAGCCTGGTCCCACAGATTACGCATACTTCATTTCAATGCTTCAAAATAGTTGAGCTCAAAACCTCAGCAAGGTGAAAATGACAGTTAGGAGAACTTAGAAAGCCATAAATACAATAAATAGTTTTGTTCAGTACTCAAAGGGACTGTGGAGGAAAACAGACCCTGGAGTCAAACAGTCTTCTTGTCTTCAAAGCAGAGCCTCATTTCAAGCCTGACGGTCTTCTGGTCTGGTGTAACCCAAAGTTACATTCAGTCACTACAATGCGGTAGTGGAGAAAATGTGAGTTTCTCTCCATAAGAAATCTCACAATGGTTCTCTCTCTCTCTCTCTCTCTTTCGCTGACTGTGAGCTCCATCCCCTCCTTTGAGAGAGTCATAGGGATGCATGTGCTGTACAAATCAACTGGCAGCTCCTACATCTTGCTGACATAGTTGTTGGGGAAAAGTCCCTGCTTTCCACGAAGTCTTCCTGTCCACCATCCGGACGAATCTGATCAACAGAGAGGACTAATTAGGGTCCACATTTCATACTGTGATCCCATATGACATCTTGGCACAGGATAAGTGTGATCACACATTTCAGTCAATTAGATTATGCAGTTATCAAGATGATAACGATGAAAAATAAATACATCATAACAGATCATCCGGGTTATGTAGCACTATTTGTTTCTTGTCACAAGCTTACCCTCCTTAATGATGTCAATGATGTCATCAGCATTGAAGCTGAGCTCATCTGTGTCCTGGGCGTCGTAGGCATACAGGGCTTTGCACTGGGGCACCTGGGGTTTGGGTTTGGGTGCAGGTTTGGGTCGCCCTCCTCCTGGGGCAGGCCTGCTGGCTGACGGCCTGTGGGCTCTGAGACATGACAAGGTACAGAGGGAAACCACAGGACTGTTAGCATCTGTATGAGGAACTTTCTATAGTGTGGTGCTAAAGGAAAGATTCAAGTTCACTGTGTAGCGATGGCCGTGAAGTTAGAGCAGAAGCTGTATCGTTGTGAGTTTGTGTAATATTATGGTTTCATGGAGTACATACAGAGTATGTATGCACGCAGAGTAGGCTACTGTCATGTGAAAACCTCGTAACTCCAATTATGGTGATTTTAACATTTTCACTTCAGCTGAAGGATTTCACGGTCCACTCTGGGTTGAAAAAATTCTCCGACCTCTTGGGCTGATCAAACCCTTGCGAAACCCATTGGATAATGTCAAGAATGCATCGTCATCAAGCTAAAAACAAGGCTGTTTTTCTTACTTCTGAAAAGTTTACATGTTTGGAGATACAAGGTTTTCACCTGACTGTGACGATAAGTCACATTGGATAAACATGTGGCAGACACATATAGGGCATGAACACATAATAAGTACATGTTTATGTTAGTGTTGTGTGCATGATGCTTCCCAGTTCATTTGAACAGAGTACAGCTGTTCACAAATCAACCACCAGATGGTGATCTACTACATGCCAACACAAATGAACTGAGACGAAACAGTCAAAGTCTGCACATAAAGCCTCTCAGAGCAGAGAGGCCAGAATCAGTGCTACCTTTCAGATCACAGTCAAATCAGTCAGGGGCTTGTAGTCAGTGCAGTTTCAAATTATTCATTCAAATAGAATGCTAAAATGTCAATTTCACACAGAGGGCTATTAGAGTGAACCGATACACAAAACCTGAGGATAAAGCAATTCAGAATAGCTCAAGGTTATCTATGTGTTTCCACAGCTGACATCACCCCAGTTTGGGACCCAGTAGTTAGCAGACAGTGGAATAGTTAGTGACTTTATAAATATGTTGTCATTTATTGAATAAAAAACAATTCAAGACTTTTGAAAAGAGAAGATTCATGATCCAAAAGATAAATTTTCCCATGACTGCTAGCATCTTACTGGGCTTTGACTTTTTCCTTATCATAGGAAGAAATAAAGAATATTGTGTCTTCCAATCAGAAGATAGGCTTAGCCAGGGGGCTATTTGGGGACGTTGTGTATTAACATTTAAAATGTGTCCCTATTGTTATCACATCATGCCTGTTTGTGATGTGTATGTGCTTGAATGTAGCTTTCATTTCCATTTTTCATTTCATTAGTAAACATTAGTCAGGGGAAGAAGTGGTTACTCATTAAAAAAAAGAAAGACATCCCCTTTGGTCAAAATAAAATGAAAGAAAACAGTAGAGGAAAATGAAATGTTACTTGCGTACCATCTCCTTTGTTGAATTTGAACAAATAGCCCAATGGGCTTAGCCTTCTTCTGATTTCACCTTTAGCAGTTAGAAAACTAAAAGTACAAGCCAAGAGGAGAAGCATCTACAAATCCTCCTACTGAGAGCTTTCCTACACCTGAACCACCACCCAAAACACTGCAAACACTCAAACTCACATTCCTCCATTTGAAGCTGTCCGTCTGTCTCCATTACTACAAAAGAATAAATTATCCAATTATGCCAAATTATAGCAAGACATGTGTGTGTATGTGTGTGAGTCTTTGCACAGAAATGTTTGTGGTAGTGCATGTGAAGTGAGACACTGTACCATATTGATACAAACAGATCCTGATATACCGGTATTCCCCAGTAGCCATATTATATATATGTTGAAAAATACACATTTGTAAATGACAAACAAATAGTCTAAAATATAAATCACATGGCAGATGCATATGTGAGCTGATATATATATATATATTCCAATAACTATCCATCTGTGGGTAATGAGTCAGGATAGGAGGGATCTTCTTCTTTACTTTTCTTGATTAATGTTATAGCACTTTTTGTTTTCATAGCACTTTGAACCATCTGACTACTTACCCTACTGATGCTTGAGGAATGTTCATTTATTTTACTGTTGCACTTATTATAAGTCGCTCTGGATAAGAGCATCTGCTAAATGCCTAAATTGTAAATTGTAATTGTAAAAAGTCACCATTTTGTTTGTGAAAGCCTGTAGTGTGTATGTGCCAGTTGCTCACCCTGCAGCTCCTTGTTCAGGGACCTTGAGACAGTCCAGGTTGGGCTGCGGCCTGTTGCTGCCTCGCTCCTTCAGCTGGGTGATGTTGCTGGGCAGGAAGGGGCGGGTTGAGTTGCCGGACGATGGAGGCCTTGGGTTTGGATGCTGCGAAGAGTTCCTCTGATTGGCTATGTGGTTGGTGTTTTTCAGTCCACCATTCTGGTGAGCAACTGGAGTTGAAAAAAAAATGAAAAAATAAGATATGGACAGGTTATGTTGTGTTTAAAGAGCAAATCAACACTAAATCACAGACAATCCACAGGGGTAAAAGACAAGCCGTTCAAATCCTGTGAGATGGAGGCAAGAAACGCTGCACAGGTACCTGGGGGTCCCGGTGCAGCCCGGGAGGGGATATTCTGGTGGGTTCTGGACAGGTTGGAGCGGCCCTGATAGAAGCTCTTCCTGGTGGGGCCTGTGGACGAGATGAGCATAATATACAAACAGCAAAACCATTCAGATTCACACATCAAACGAGACGAAAAAAGGAGAAAATCACACCCAAAGGAAAGGGAGAGGAGAGAGGATGAAGGAACGGCTAATAATACGAGCTGTATTTTGAGTGGATTTGTATTATGGTTGCTTATTGCAAGGAAAGGTAGTTTATGTTCTTTGGGTCTGTTAGTACTCACGTGTATTCTTTGGAAGTCCAGGGCCAATGCTGACCTGCAGAGTTTTGCTAGAGGGCTTCAGGACAGCCGTGTCTCCCTGACCCTGGACAAACATGACCTGCCTCGAGCCGCCCGCACTCAAGAAGCCCCAGTTCTCCTTCTTCAACTTCAGCTCCAGTCTGAGGGACAGCACACACAGCTTACATACTTGAGTATTTGACCCCAGATACAGTATGACAATTGTATACTGTTCATGCCTAATGTACTTCATCCTCATTAGAGTGGTGATTATAGTAACTTGATTGCCTTATTTTGAGGCTATCCTGTTTAGCCAGGGTTTTTGAAATGCTGATTAATTCCCAACAAAGGTAATTTTATGGTTCAATATTAATACGTATCAATTTGACTTTAGGTCTGGACATTGTTTCTTTTGGGATCCAGCAACAGTTTTGCAAGCCTTTAAATAAGGAATTGTTTTTGTGTCAGCAAATTGCCTGCTGAATTCATTACTCATCTTCAACAAGGTTTTAATTCAGAAATAACTAGTGTAACTTAGTGTCAAATACGGTTTTAAGTTGTGAATGAAGAAAACATTAAAATAAAGAAGACATGCCCTGTATGAATAAGAAATTACATTTTAATTATTGAGGGGAAATCTAGTGTTACTGACTGCTACTTATGGATACAGTGGTTGCTTTCATGTAATTTGTTGGTTGTACCCCCGCTCTGGTTAAGGAAATATTTTGTGTGCGTTTACTTACGTGTTACTAAACTTGAGTGGTAGCTTCCTCTGGGTCTTCTCCTCAAACCTGCGGGACAGTAAGCTGATGAACTCAGTCTTGAAGGTACACTCCAGCAGGCTGTCATACTCCTGCTCATGCAGGATCATGAGATCATCCTGCATTGTGCTAAAAGAAGGACACAACAGTCAGTGAGAAGCTCATCTAGAATACAAAATCTAAAATTCATCATGGCATCAGATGTGATCTGAAATCTGACTGGGAATATATTCAGAGAAGTTACATCCACAAGAACATCATAGTCAAGTAAGTATATGCTGATGCAATTACAGTTGCAGGATGCAATCAGTTTGTTTTGTTGATTTCACAAAGATACCCGGCACTTTAACTGTTCTGTTTTGATGGAAGTTCAAATGGAGAGTCTGAATCGGCTTTGACATTTGCATACAAAGAGAGAGCGACGCAAAGCAGCATGCATCTAAAGAGGGAAGACAGCTTGTGGCTGTAACCCACACAGGGATACTTTGTTCCTCCCAATGAAGTGCAGTTTTCTCTGATGAGCTTTTTACAACCCTTGCTTTCCATCGCTGCACCACCTGGTTCATATTACCCACAACCCCCCTCTCACACTGACTCAAAAGCCACATGCCTGTACCAATAGCTCTATGATTTCTACCTCTAAAAACAGTTCGGCAATGTTCCCATCAACAACAAAGCCCCCGCAAGTCATGCAGTTAGTGAAATACTCTGTGTATTGCTTTCATTCTTTATAGTAAACTAGTCAACATTCCTTCATGAGAATGTTTTGACTGTGTGTTACTTCAGTGCAGCTTTCAGTGAACATTTTGAGATGTGGACCAGATTGCTCTCAATAAGACCTGCACACACAAAGGGACAGACATATAAAAGAGGTGGTTTTAATATACTCCATATGTTTGTGATATCCCTTGTGTGACATTTACAGGAACATGGGAACTTGTGTGATTGGAAATCCAGACTGCTGCTTGCCTTTCTGCAAATGTCTACAGTTTTACATGGTAGGCCCCTGCCTAACAGCCTGTCTCTGTTGCATATATGGTGGCCTTGGTGGTAATGTAATGGTATATTCATCAGGACCCTGGCATGATGCTTCTGGAGAGCTCTGGATACCGTTACAGTACAGCAGCCTTGAGATAAAGGCATGGACAGGTTTCGCTGTATCCAGTGGGGTTAGAGTGGGATGGAGTTTGGACATTTTGCAGAGGTGAAGACTGGAGTGTAGAGGTGCAGTAGGTCCATGGTTAGTTGCAGAAAGATATGGTGCTTGGGATTAGCAAGGCACATGGCCTTTAGGTGGTGCTACAGGCTTTCATTTGATTATATTATACTGTTACTGCCATTTTTACAATCACAATATTGAAATACATATCTTTATCATACATTTTCATTGCCTATTGTCACCAATTGTCAGATGGACTTTATATTGATTTTAAAGAGACGTAGTTAAAACAATTACTTTTCTAATCTTTTTCATGTTCAGAAATGTTTTTGCTTTGATTTAAAACACAGTTACATTTGGAAAGGGAGCTATTCAAATAAGCAATAACTGAACGCAAGTCAATGTACATACAGTATATGTATGATTTAGGAGTATGGAAGAATCATGCTCTTTTAACCTATTTGGAACAGAATAAATAGCATTATTATGCTTTTTAATATGTCTGACAGTTTGTTGTCACAAACCAAGTAATGCTCTGAAGAAAATTGTGGAAATGTAACACAAAGTCAGGACATTGCATCAAAATATAGATTAATAGCTACAAACAATGTGTGTAGGTTTTAAATGTTTTTGGTGGTTTTGGAATATTACAACCCCTTTTGTCCCACTTCTCAAGTATCTCTAACATGTGACCATACTGACTGTGCTTAGCCCCCATTAGACCTGAGAGGCGATGACTAGTTCTTACCTGAGAGACACGGCCAAGATCTTCTCCATCTCAATCCGCCTCTTCAACACCTCCGTCACCTGCCCTTTCTCTGGTCCCTGTTTCACCTTTTCTCTCCCAATCAGGTACACGCACTTTGGGGTCAGGATCAAGTCCCTCTTGATTCCCTAAATGCAGCAGAAAACAACGTTGTGCATGGTGGATCTCTGTTTCATATTGCAGAACAACTAAATAAATGTTTTGTCAGGCGATCAGTCCAAGAAGTGGGTTGCTAACCTTGAAGCGGCGGTCATATTTTGTGACTTTGTCTGCAAAGTCTATCTTTTCTCTCTTGCCCAGAAACTGCCGGAGCTCAGGCCTGTCATCCATACCCAGGTAGTCGCCCACAAAGTTTCTGTTGAGGCTGTGTCGTCGTCTCTCCTTGCGGTTCAACAGTAGGTCAGAAGCTGGGGAAACCCATTACATTATATTACGGCATTTAGCAGATGCTTTTGTCCAAAGTGACTTACAATAAGTACATTTTGTCAACAGCAGTCAAACGACCGTATATCACAGTCTATCAGCTAAGCCTTCAATGGGAATAGTAGCATTTGTAGAATCAGAGTTTTGTTTTTTTTAAGAGTACAAGAAGAGTAGAAGAGTAGAAGGGGAAGGAAGGGGAAGGAGATCCGTACATGATAGATAGGTCAGTTCAAGTGGGGTCCAGGTGTAATCTGAAGAGATGGGTCTTTAGTCTCCGGTGAAAGATGGGTAATGATTCAGCAGTTCTGACAGAAGGGGGGAGCTCGTTCCACCATTGTGGTGCCAGGGATGAGAAGAGTCGAGCTCGGGATGAGCAACTTCTGAGTCCACGTAGCGATGGGGGGGCTAGGCGACCCGCAAGGGTGGAGGAGCGGAGCGAACGAGCAGGAATTTGGAACCTGACCAGTGATTGTAGATACGGAGGAGCAGTTTGGTGTACTGCCCTGTAGGAGAGTACCAGTGTCTTGAATTTGATTCGAGCAGAGATGGGAAGCCAGTGAAGTGACCGGAAGAGGGGAGTGACGTGAGAATTTGGGTTGGTTGAATACCAGCCGGGCCGCAGCGTTCTGGATGCACTGTAGAGGTCTGATGGCAGAGGCGGGTAGTCTGGCCAGAAGAGCATTGCAGTAGTCTAGGCGGGAAATGACAAGCGCCTGGACCAGGAGTTGCGCCGCTTCCCTCGTAAGGAATGGGCGTATTCTGCGGATGTTGTAGAGCGAAAATCTAC
>OMLI01100717.1:9478-19697 GCA_900302605.1 Rondeletia loricata
CTGCTTGGGCTCAGCTTCTGACCTCTTGGAAGGTGAGTAGGAAAGCAGAAAATTTGTCAAACAAGATAAGTGGGTAATTATGAAAAGCTAATAACTTAAAGCTGGGGTAGGCAACTTTGGAGAAATTAGTAAAAATTTTAAAGTATACAACAAAGTATACAACAACAAAAAATCCCTAGCCTCCTCGCAGAGAGCTCGCCTGATTGGTTGAGGCCTACCGGTAGCGGTGAGATTTTGGAGTGGCTTGAGGCGGGGGCTATCACAGAGGCCTGATCTTCTCTCAGAACATTTGAATTACTGATAGCTGAGAGGGTGTTATGACATTTGTGCCAAATAATACAAAAAGAAAGTTGCCTAGCCCAGCTTTCATTATATCACTCAGTTAAAATGTCTGTCAGATAAATTATGTCATCCAGTATCCTTATCCTGATATCCTCTGATGTCTCTCTGCACCCAGTCCACAAGAAACCCCTCCAGGAAGTGGAAATAGCTGCCATCACCCATGGTGCATTGCAGGGTTTGGTGTATCTTCACTCTCACAACATGATTCACAGGTAACCCCCATCCCTTTTCTCTCTATCTATTCTGATCTCCACCCCCACACTTCTGACAAGAGAGAAATGAAATGAATACAGGGGAGAAAGCACAAACAGACCTGCCTAAGATAAGCTTATGCAATGGTGTTTGTGCTCGCATGCTGTGCAGCAACCCACTTTTATTGCATCTTGCTACTCCCCTGCCCCCCCAACACACATTCTCTTTCTCTCTCCCCATCTCCATCTTCATCTTCACCTCTTTCTCCATCCCTCATTTTTTCTTATCTGACCATTTCTCCTGCCCTGCATCTATATCCATCTCTCTCTTTCTGTCTGTCTCTCTCTCTCTCTCTCAGGGATGTGAAGGCAGGAAACATCTTGCTGACAGAGCCAGGCCAGGTCAAACTGGGGGACTTTGGCTCCGCCTCCATCATCGCTCCAGCCAACTCCTTCGTGGGCACGCCTTACTGGTGAGACGAGATACGCCATAATGCTTGTCAGTCAAAACAGTACCGTCCTCTTCATTAGATGATGCTTTGGGAACTGCTGCTCCTTCTGGGTCCTCAAAAATGACCAAAACATGACCCAGCATAACTGGCATCTCGCTCATATCAATGTTCATCAGCTTTGCTGTCCAAACCTACTACTGAAAAATTGGCCACCCTTGTATACTGCGCATTTAATGTCACACTCGTGCAGCAAAAAGCCAACGATGTGTGACCCCATGAAATGGGTTAAGCATTGAACTTTCACAACATGCAGAGCAGAGTTTGCTCTTGAACAGGGTTGATTTGCAGGGTTAACTTACCCGGGTTGACCCTTTTTTTGACTGTTGACCCACGTGTTTCTCAGATCACTAATCTGGTGTGAAAGGGCTATCAGTTTCCACTGCACAATAGCTACAGGTTTTAATTGTTATTGTATGTAAGGCAACCTGACCCTCAAAACATTAACGTCTACTCAAGTGGTATGGACATTGAAAGTGACAATGGGTATTGAAGTGGTGAGCTCTGTTGGCCAAGGATCAAAGGAGCTGGGAATGGCTGAATGGTTCTGTCCTGTCCCTCCATGCAGGATGGCTCCTGAGGTGATCCTGGCCATGGACGAGGGTCAGTACGATGGGAAGGTGGATGTGTGGTCACTTGGCATTACCTGCATAGAGCTGGGTAAGAGATGGCCATAAAATGGTCCAAGCTGAATGCATCCAGACTTTTTTCCTTTGCTCTCTTCTCTTCTCTTCTTTTATTGTTCTCTCTCTTTATCTGCAACTCTATGTCTTTGTCTCTGTCACTTGCTTTGTCACTCTATAGCGGAAAGGAAGCCTCCTCTGTTCAACATGAATGCTATGAGTGCCTTATACCACATTGCCCAGAATGAGAGCCCTGTATTGCAGTCTAATCACTGGTGAGTGATGGTGAAACTTCCTAACCTGTCTTTTTTCCCTTTGAAGCAAACATGACTGTTGTTGGACACTTATTGTATCCCCCGCCGCCGCGTCCGCAGCTGCAGACACTTGCTTGTGAACGCTCTACCAGTCACATTTCTTTACAGATTTCTTTCAAACTTTCAAATTTTTACAAATATCATAACATTTTACCGTTTTATGGGGGAAAACGTTGTAATTTTTGCCTATTTTGGCACATGGAGCTTGTGAACGCTCTGCATAGTACAATTCTTGACTGACTCTTCTCAAATTGTGATAGCATATAGATATGGTTCAGTACACGGCGCCAGACGAAAATCTTGAAAATATTTCACTGTTGTATGGCTCAAATATTGTGGTTTGGGCCTATTTAAGCACATGGAGTTTGTGAGCGCTCTGCAAGGTATAATTATTCACCGATTTCTCTGAAATTGTGGTGGGACACAGATATGGGTCAGTACATAGTGCCAGATGAAAATTGTCAAAATATTTGACCATTTTACGGGGGGAAAACAAGCAAGTTATTATAATTATTATATTATAATCTGTAGCAGGTCCTAGGCGTTACACCTGTGGCGGGGGATACAAATGGCGTCGCGGGCGACAAAGAATGTCTAGTTTTGCCATATGAGTTTGAGTTGAGTATGAGTTTCAGTATTTATGTGAGCCATGTCTTAAGTTGAGACAGAAACCAGCAAATGTGGAGCAGATGTTACAGATGTTAGTGGCTTTTATGAAGGAAGCTAAGCTTCAGTACAGTCGCACTGTTGAGGTTGTTGTCTGAACATAATGATAAAAACAATTTCAGAGAATGTGGAGCCATATATACACCATATATACACCATTACCAGGGTGTTTATTAGATGTATAAGGTGAATGTGACTGCTTTTAGTTAAACCATGGCTGACAAAATGCTAATGAGATCATTTTATAAACAAATTTTAGAAATATAAGAAAATTGTTTAGAAATAAGGTCTATCAACTACAATTGTCTACGTTGCAAATGTATTGATTTGAACGATACTTAAAAACCAATTGTATTGATCCATCATAAGAAGTATGAAAATGGTGAATGGTGCCTTTATAATTATATTTTTGCCTTTTTTAGGTCGGATTATTTCCGTAATTTTGTGGACTCCTGTCTGCAGAAGATCGCCCAGGACAGACCTACCTCTGATGTGCTGCTCAAGGTACAAGGCTCTAAAAGAATAGTTTGATGCTGTTGCATACTAAGGCAAGGCACACCTGATTATCACTTCAATAGAGATTGGCTTTATGGCTTTTATACAAATTGTATTAACTTGCAGGAATAAATATGATTACAATCTGATTTTATTAAGTTATAGTAAAATAATGTAATATATTTGACTTTGATTTTCTTTATATTTGAGCAAAATCTCACATACACCTGGGCAGTGTTTAGAAATAATGCTCTGAGAAACCTTTTCTTTGAGCTTCTGGTCTTTATATTTGTGGGTACCAAATACATGGGGCTGCACAATTAATCATGTATTATTGTATATCTGTTTCCATATAATAATAATTGTTCAGTTCGATGATATGCAAACATTAAATTTCATTTCCTTCACTATTCACAATGAGCACTGCAACCAGCCATTGAATGTTTAATATACAGTGTAGTCTCTATTTACACCCGCCGTTACTCTTGACTCAAGCACGCACTGGCATAGCAGAGACAGTTAAGCTGCACATGTTGCTGGTGGAGGAAAACAATTAGCCTAGCGCTTGAACTTCAAGTAGCAGGGTTTCCCCCAGGAAAGTAGTTAGTGGAGGTGCTAAGTGCCTCGGAGGGAGGGGACAAGCAGTGCGAATAATAATCACTATCAAGGAGCTTTGCTAAATCAAGCAAGGCTGGGTAATTGCTGTCATGTGCAACTTAATATTTGAAAAGCCAGGAGAGGCATCTGAAGCCAACAGTGATGGCCACGTGCTCCATGGGGATGGATGGATCAAATATATCCTGGATTGTCAAATCTGATATTAGTATGAAAACACAAAGAAATCCCTATTGAATGTACCAGAAACGTAGTCATTTAAGACATGCACACAAATGCACATTATTGCTGCCCGCTGTGCCTCTGTTATAAACGTTTGGGGGGAAACGCTGCGTAGGGAATAGCCAGAAGTAAGTGATTATCTGGCATCTCATCACTCCAAATATAAAAGCCTGCTGATGACACAGAGGGAGATTTATTCTCCAAGTGCAATCAGAAATGTTTTAGTAGCCATAAACCACATTTTAATTGTAATTTGGAAATATTTCGCCTATAAAAAGATTACCTCAAACAAGCACAGATACTAATATGCAAACTTTGCCTTAAAGCTGCGGTTGCACCTCAAAGTTATGACCAATCAATTCAATCACCTCAAGAATCATCACAAAATCCAATATGATCAGTTCATGAAGTCAAAGGTTGCTGGAGCATCCTATCCTTGTGCTCTCCCTGCTACACATATGTCAATAATAGAAACACCGTACAGGGATTCCTCCTAATTTTGTAAAAAAATTCACTGAAACCAATAATTGTGGTTGATAAGCATAATCAGTCAATATTAAGCAAGATGATTATTTTATCCATAATCATGCAGCACTATAACTACAGCACTCCCATAACTCCTACCTAGGTTTCAAGTTGGTGAATCTTAATACACCAGGACCTTGAACTCCCATCATGAATCCCTTGACAATTGAATTGACCAGCTCTCTGTCCCTGCCCCCTAATCCCCTCCTACTCCACCTAGCACCATTTCCTATGCAGAGAGCGTCCCATGACAGTTGTGATGGACCTGATCGCGCGCACCAAGGATGCTGTCCGGGAGCTGGACAACCTTCAGTACCGCAAGATGAAGAAGATCCTTTTCCACGAGGCCCACAACGGGCCCGCACCAGAAGGAGGCGAGGAGGAGGAGGTAAGAAGGGAGGGGAGGAGGGATTAAGGGAGCTGAGGAAGTGAAAGAAAGGGATTGGAAGAGGAGTAAAGGAGGAGAGGAGGGATGTGGAAAGGTTCAGAACAGTCCCGCAGCATCTCCAAAGATAGTTGCACTCTAAATACTAGCAGGCTTGGAGTCAGACAAAGCTCACTCAAAAAACCAAACTTCGCCTTTTTTTTCAGAGGAAGAAGCATCTATTTGTCAGGCACCATTCAGGAAGACAGCCAGCGTTAGCATCCATCCTGTCTTTGTATTGTGTTTCTCAATATATCATGTGAACTTAGGACCCCTTCCTCTCTGTACAAAGAGCTTTGTTCCCCTCAAAATCGAATTGCAGTTGGCTGTTCCCTTGCAGAGGAAATGAAGGAATTCAGAGAATGTTGGGCTTTGAATGCATTTCTGTAGAGTATGCTTGTGTCTAAGTGTTAGTATATTCGTATTCATGTGTGTTTAGCAAGGTATTTCATAGTGGAAAGCATATGAGTGTATACTTATCCACAGTAAACTGCCACTACACTACTACCACTACTACTACACTACCACCCTATGAAGTACAAAGACAGACAACACCAAACTGCAAACACCCATCTTTACAGTGCTATCTTTCCCCAATACCACTTAACCATCTCACTAAACGTCCTCCTCTTCCTCTCAACCAGGATGTGGAGCAGTACATGCTGCGCACGGGCACAGTCAACAGCATGGAAAGCTCCCATTCGCTGCCATCCATGTCAATCAGTGCCAGCTCCCAGAGCAGCTCGGTCAACAGCCTGGCAGACGGCTCCGACGACAGTGGTGAGATGGCCATGATGCAGGAGGGAGAGCACACCGTCACCTCCAACAGCTCCGTCCTGCACAAGCCCCTGGTCAGTCCAAATGTTGTTACTGTAGGTGGGTGGTGGGTATGTTGTTGAGTGTGAGAGCCTATAGTCCTGTGCTCTCATTTGACCTTGTCCTTCCCAAACCCCTCTTTGACACAGTTGGCACTATGTCCCTCAGTTTCACATTGCCTGATATGTATCTTAGAGGGCAGAACCAGCAGGCATGTTTTCCCAATGGCTGATATGCACTACTTTGTAATCGAGTAACAACGTAACAAAGCTGTAAGATGGACCAAAGCAATGGATGCAGATGGTGCTTGGGTTGTGAAAAGACGAATGTTTGAGGAGTATCTTTTTCTGATCTTTTTCAGCACCCAAAGTGTGCTTCAATGCACTATTGCTTTGTTTCTCATTTCTCTTTATTTTTAGTACTTTTGTATCACTTTTTGTTACTTTACAACCAAGCTTCAACAGTATGTTTTCTTACACTCGGGAACAGCTGATAATTGGACTTGGACAGTATGTTGTCTTGCACTTGGGAGCAGTTGATTGCCTTGAAGCTGGCTCCCAGCCCGGGGCAGAGGAATCTACCAGGTGTACAATGCCATGGTTTCCTGTATTATTGGCTACCTCAAGGACATCTCACAATTTGTCCACCTCCAGAGCAGTATATCGAACATGCTGCAGAGTAGCATGGGGGCACTCCCTACGCCTCTGTCCTCTGATTCAACTCTGGGTCATGCCACCTCCAGAAGTTCTCAGATTACTCTATTGTGGCATGCATCAGTGAGGAGGAGTATACGAGTCTGATGGAGAGCTGCTCCACAAAGCCACCCAACGCAATCAAAACATAGTATTGTGGTCGCAGAATAAACATCACCAGACCCATTTTCTGAAAAATCTCCCTTTATCTTCCATTTATCCCTCCCTCTCTATCTCTCCACTGTCCAGAGCCATGACAACATCTATGATGACCCCTACCAGCCAGAGGTCGACTCCCAGCGGGAGGCCTCGTCTGCCGGTGGTGGAGGGGGAGGGGGAGGAGGAGGAGGGGGTAGGCGTCGACGCGGCAGAGACCACTTTGCCACCATCAGGACAGCCTCGCTCGTCACCCGTCAGATCCAGGAACATGAGCAGGGTTCGGCCCTGAGAGAGCAGATGTCTGGGTAAGGATACTATGGTGAATCAGTAATGGAATACATCCTGTGTATTGCTTTAAAGGGAAGCTAAATCAAGTTTATTTATATAGCTCTTAATCACAGTTAGTCTCAAAGGGCTTCACAATGCCCAGATTTGGAAACAATAAATGAAAACGACACCCCGCAACCCTCAATGAGAACAAGAAATAACTCCCACGAAGACCTCATTAGGGGGGGAAATGGAAGAAACCTTGGGAAGGGCATCACAAACGGAGGGATCCTCCTTCCAGGACGGTCAGGCATGCAATGGGTGCCAAGAGTGGGCAAGCAAAGATTTAAGTATTGATAACAAAATGGAGCATAAAGAAAATACAAAGAATAAATACAATGAGAACACTTGGGTGAACGTCTGGATCTGGGATGGGGCATTGACGGCAACTCTGTTATACCCACCTAAATTTTATTATAAATTGTATACATTTTTTACTTATTTGACACTATATTAGCCAGGTACAGATACCGTTGTCCCTAGGAAGCATGTACTGTAACTTGACCCCACTCATTGGAAGTAGAGTCAAAAGAAGCCTTGAGTCAGTCAATTACCTCAGTGACACTTGGTTAAGTTGTTTTGGTGTCTGTCAATGACTGCCTGTCTTCTTTCTAGCTAACCTCTTGCCCTGCATCTCCTCCCAGGTACAAGCGTATGCGGCGGCAGCACCAGAAGCAGCTGATGGGCCTGGAGAACAAGCTGAAAGCAGAGATGGACGAGCACCAGCTGAGACTGGACAAGGAGCTGGAGAATCAGAGGAACAGCTTCTCTGGGGACGGAGAAAAACTATCGAAGAAGCACCAGGCTATCCTGGAGAAGGAGGTGAGGTGTTGGAGGGGGTAATAGAGGGATGGTAATAGAGGGATAGATGGATGAGAGATTGGGAAACTAGCTGGTCAAGAAGCACAAGGCTAGAAAAGAGGTGAGGAGGGATGGATGGGAAGAGAGAGATAGAGAGGGGAGAAAGTGCAACCCTTCACTACCATCACTGTCATAGAAACCAAGGAGGGGGGGGAGATGGGTGAGGTATGGCACATACCGAAGAGAAAATGCTGATGGAATAGTCAGTGTAAGGATACGAGTGCTGCTGTTGGTATAATATAAGAATGTGTAATGTCAAGATTTTTTGGACACACCACTCCTGTTCATTTGCAATGAATATTCCAGTTTTCTTGACATTTCCCCATTACATTTTTTTGTACCGTCCAGCTCACATCCCTGATGCCAGTGATGTCATGTGACTGTGTGTTTGTCCAGACAAAGGCAGCCCTGGTCGAGGAGAAGAAGTTTCAGCAGCACATCCTAGCCCAGCAAAAGAAGGAGTTGACCAGCCTTCTGGAGTCCCAGAAACGCCAGTATCGCCAGCGCAAGGAGCAGCTCAAAGAGGTGCCACTATGTTTTGTCACCTGTCATACCAACCAGCTGCTTACCACACATTTATCTGCCCAGCCATGCTTAAATCACACATCAACTGCAGTAAACTCCAAAGGAATTAGGAAAGAAGTGCATTTCCTGTTTTGATAAATTGGTCACTGTTATCAGAACTATCTTCCCTACCATACTGCAAACGCCTGTTAGCCATGCTCAATTCATCCAGTAGCAATGCAACTCTCAACACCCATTCCACTTCCTCTCACCAATGCACCAATGTCAACTTAAAATGCACCTTATGTTATACTAACGCTATACCCACAGTATTGACCTCTCAGCCTGATGTCACGCCAATTCCTCCTCCAGCTAATATTACACTCTAATCATTCCTCCTAACGTTTTCCACCCAAGGAACTGAATGAGAACCAGTCAACGCCCAAGCGGGAGAAGCAGGAATGGCTGGTGCACCAGAAGGAGTGTCTGCAGCAGCTGCAGGCAGAGGAGGAGGCGGGCCTTTTGCGGAGGCAGAGGCAGTACTACGAGCTGCAGTGTCGCCAGTACAAGAGGAAGATGCTGCTGGCACGCCACAACCTGGAGCAGGATCTGCTCCGTGAGGTACCTATCCCCAAAAATGGAAAAATCACTTTTTTTGCTCGCTGGTCACTGTGGCTTGTGGATTCCAAAATTCAAGAAAGAAACCTCCATGTGATGGTTGCTTAGCTGCCAAAGTGTCTGGAAACGTGCACAAACTTGTCAGAGAAAGCCAGATATTTACCAGCCTTGGACTCGTTGCTAGTGTTATTTTCACAGCCTGCTACTGCCCCACAGCTGTCTTTGTTCCCTTCCATACACACTATTGATTTTCCTTGAGCAAGTTATTATAAAGATGTTCTTACGTTATCTGCCTGGTAAAATAAGAGTTGGAAACAAAGGTGAAATGGGTTTTTGAAAAAATTGCACTGTGATCAGTTTCCTCTGCTCACAATTTAACATCCTTCCCGCCTCGTCTTCATCTCTCCGTCTCCATACCAGGACTTGAACAAGAAGCAGACTCTGAAGGACTTGGAGTGTGCCATGCTGCTGCGCCACCATGAGTCCACCCAGGAGCTGGAGTTCCGCCAGTTGGGTTTGGTGCAGCGCACACGGGCTGAGCTGATCCGCACGCAGCACCAGACGGAGCTCACCAACCAGATGGAGTATAACAAGCGGCGCGAGCAGGAGCTGCGTCAGAAGCACGCCGTGGAAGTCCGCCAACAGCCCAAGAGCCTCAAAGTGAGTGAGAGCACCTCCACCCAGAGCCAGGGGTCTCCCGAGGAAGGAGAGAGCCAGGCAACAGAGGGGCCAAACAGCACCCGGGCCAGGGAACAGGGGGTGGTAGAGGTGGAGTTGGAGGATGAGGGGGAGGGCGTGTTAGAAGAATCCAAAGAGGAGAGGGAGGCGGGAGCCAAGCAGCTATGTGACGGTGAAGTTGAGGGTGAACTTAATGGAGGTGCAGTGGTGGAATTGGAATTCAGAGATGAGGGGGTTACACGAGTAGAGGAGGTAGGGGATGTGAGCGTCCCCGAGGTTGAAACGAAGGATGAGGTAGATGAGGATGACTGTAAACCAAAGCCAAATAATGACATGGAGAACGTGAGGGATGAGGAAGGATGTGAGCAGGAGGAGTGGAAAATGGGGGAAGGAGGGAGAGAGGTGAGGGAAGTAGAAGGAGTGCAGTGGGAGGATGAGGATGATGACAGTAGAAATGCACAGATAGACACTGATGAGGAAGAGGGCAGGGGCGTGGCCGACGGCTGTCCGTCAGAGCTCATCTCCTCCACCTCCCCTGAAAGGAGACGGCTCCGTGAGCGAGAGATGGACGAGCTCTGTGAATTTTACTTCCCTGACACCGTAGAGGAACTGGAGCCCACACCCATCCCACCCCCACC
>OMLI01100719.1:1901-14039 GCA_900302605.1 Rondeletia loricata
CATGACACAGTAACCGTCCTCCCTGTAGCAAGGTGAGCTTTCTCAGGTCCCCTCGTTTCCAAGACAACACTACGCCATCAGACGGCAAAACGGCCCATTTATGGTGTCGGCTACTGAGACGTGTGCAACATTAAACTTAGCCAGTTATCCATGCAAACAGTTTCTGTTCCCTCACAAAGTCTCACACAGTTTCCAACAACCATTTATATACTGAATCAATCTTATGACAAAACTGAAAACACAAGTGAATTCCACGTATCATAGCTATCTTTTATGCAAACAAGGGTTTATTTTACCAGTCATTAAATATAATGCAACCTCAAAATGGTCTTCTCACTCCTCTGTGCCACAGTGTCTGGTAAAGCAGACAAACTTACCAGCCACAGGCAACATTTACCTCCATTTGGCTGGTGGTTGTGGCACCTTCCTGCCCTGATTCTGAACTTGAGGATGGAGTTTAACAGACTATTTCTAGTCAAACAGTGAACCATACGGTCAGTGAGTGTCGTACCTGCTTCAGCCTTGCTGCTGAAGCCCGCAGCCTGTTTGAGAGCAGCGGCGGTGAGGGCCAGACCTCTGCTCTTCCTCAGGCCATGCTGGAGCACCGCCTCGAACTGGGCGCACAGACAGATCACCCTACACGGAGAGAAGGCAAAGACAGGTTACAATCAGTGGAGGGAACTAGCTTTTTCGTCCACCGGCCAAAGTAAAAGGTACATTTACCATAAACGTTCACTATTTTACCAGGCAAATAGACGTTTAGAAGAGAATAGCACCCCCAATTGATGGTTGGTTTCTTGCTAAAGTGGCTGGTAGAGTAGAAAAACATTTCGTCCAAGAAGGCCTTCATCAGATCTTGTTGGAGCTTGATTTTTCTCCAGAGTAGAAAAACTTACCAGCCACAGTCAAAACTTAAAGCTGCAATATGCATCTTTTTTTACATTAAAATAACAATAAATACATAGGATGTATTAAACATTATCAGTGTGTGTCTCTCTGTGACCCTGTTTGTTCTTGCCTAAATCCCCCCGTTTGCACATTTTGGGGTGTATACCACTTCCTGTGGGCGTGGCCAGCGGTGAGCTGGGTTGTGGCTATCGAGGTGAGGCTAGCGGCCACAGTGCAGGGAAATCAGAGCGACAATAACAATGGTGGAAAGTAGTAAGAAAAGAGAGAACAGCGAGGCTAAATGTGCGGCAGACAAGGCCCGTTCAAAAACACGGTGAACATCAGCATTGTTTTTGTTTTTGTTTGTTTTTTACTGCAGATTGACTGCGTTCGCCGTCTGCTTCTTCAACGCCTGTGTTGGCTTTACAGACACCGGTTACCTCAGACTAGATGACGTCAGACCAACTGAGGGTGAGGAGGGCGGGACTAACAATGCACTTCCTGTGTCAAGGCGAAAAAGTTGCATGTTGTAGCTTTAACCAGCATTTGGCTAGTGGTGGCATGAATTTCCCAACCTGGCTATAACACACACACCTTCACATAGCATCACACTACACATATAGACAAAGCAGTGTGTGCAAAGGCATGGACACACACACACAGAGACACAAAGCACATTGTCCATGTACACACTCCACACACATATCAGACACCCGATCAGATGACCTCAAGCTGGGCATATTGCCAGATCGCTCCACAGAGACTAGACTGGACTTCATAATAAGCACATACTGGCAGCTACAGCACCGTACAGTATCAAGTGACCTGGAGCTACACACACGTAAACCAAACAGTCCTGGGATACTACATAAATACAGATTTTGAGTAATTTGAGTAAAAAGCAACTTTTCTTACCTGCTGTCTGAGTCTGAGGCAATCTCCTTTCTTCCTCCAAAGCGGATTTGGCACTGTTAAGATATGAGGAGTATGATAAAATATGTCTTTCCTGCCTGGCAGGTTCACATCTTCCCTCCGCACAATAAGGACATTTTAAACATTTTTAGCAGGCATTACACTGGAAAGGAAGCAGCCTAACTTGCTGGGGTAGTCACAGAAAAGACACTGTCTATTCTGATTAACTGCACAGATAGTCTACTACACAGTCATGCACATCACACACCCGGCAGCCTGACACTTAGCCAGCGGCTGAAGTTTAGATTCCTGAATGGTGATCAGATAAAGTGAACTGGAGAGAAGGAATTAAAGGAATACACCAACATTTTGGGAAATATACCTTTTGTCCGACTTACCCAGACTTAGACGAGATGTTCAATATCATTTTCACCTCTGTGCGTTCACTGGCTCGTTTTCCATGTTTTTCCATGTTAGCATAACATGTTAGCTTAGCATAAAGACTTGAAGCCTAAAGGAGTCAGTAGCCTACCTGCGTCAAAGTGAAGAAATACACCTTACAGCAACTCCGAAGCTGTCTTATTAACACGAGGTATCGTGTATTTGAAATACATGTGCGGGAAAGAAATTGTAAAAACGAGAGACGTTAGACGGCTATAACCGCTGAACACATACGTATCCTTCCGTCTTCCGCTGGTTGAGCGCAGTGATCTGCGCACCTTCTGAAGGTAGAGCTAGAGGCTAGAACAAAGTAGTTCCAACCGTCTAACTTCTCCGAAAATGTCTCTAGTTTTTTTTTTTTTATCCCTGCACGTTTCTTTCAAATATACATGATACCTTGTGTAAATAAGACAGCTTCGGAGTTGCTGTAAAGTGTATTTCTTCACTTTGACGGAGGTAGGCTACTGACTCCTATAGGCTTCAAGTCTTTATGCTAAGCTAACATGTTATGCTACAATGGGAAAAACATGGAAAACGAGCCAGTGAATGCACAGAGGTGAAAATTATATCGAACATCTCGTCTAAGTCTGGGTAAGTCGGACAAAAGGTATATTTCCCAAAATGTTGGTGTATTCCTTTAAAGACAAAAGTGATCACACGTTTTTTTTTTAACTAGCAAGGCCTGTGGGTTTATGTACACTGTCATAACTAGAGGTAAATCAGGGGTTCTTCTAAGATCCCAGGGGATCCAATATGCACTTTACACTAGAATAAATGTACCAAAATGGTTGCTTGAAGAACCCCTGTAGGTTAGAGGTTCTCCTATGGTCGCAAACTGAAGAACCCCTGAAGATTCCTTGAAGCCTTTTTATTTTTTTAGACTGTATCATGCTTCTCAGATTTGCTATGCTGATCTAGAGTCAGTTTGTCCTTTCAGATCACGTTGAAAGAGATGTCAAGCAGTGATACCAAGTTTGATACATATGGGTCCAGACTTAGCCCTGATGCTTGCAGCTCTCTCTCTCTTTGTATGGGAAAGAAAGTCACGTCAACCCTTTATCACTGTTCATGCTGACTACCCAGTTTATTCCAAACAAACCACTGCTGCTGCTGCTGCTGGAAACATAAAACGCATCACTTCCTGTGTGTCAGAGGAAAGTCCTACCAGACACCGGGTGTTTAGAACAGGAAATGGAAAAGCTTTCATGAACTGGACATAGGTTGAATCACTATTGTGTTATATCAATCGACAATAGAAAGCAACAAAACAGACATTTATTATATGAAAATGTTGTCTATTATTACTTTAACTGGGGTGGAAAATTACTAATAGCCACCAGCCTGATGATGGTACATTTTGGCTCTGGTTGGTACGTTTTTCAGTTTTGCGGTCGTATCCTAGCTGGCTGATAAAATAGGGAAAGTGGCAAGTGAATTTTGGGTGTGTACCACCACTGCCAAATTTAGGCATCGAGTTTGGGAAGACGTTTTTTCTCCCACACAAAGAAAGCAGAGAAAAGGGGCGACTCCAGTACCTGTGTTTAGGCTCCTCCCTCTGCTCACCTGTTTAACAGCATCCAGCAGCCTCTCCAGGAGGTGCTGCCTCTTGGTATCACTCTGCTGAGTGCCTGAGGAGGTGAAGACAGACAAGACAAGCGGCATCTCTCAAGCAAAACTGTCCAATATCCAATTCAATTTCACGCAGGATTAAGAAAATGACATTCACATAGACTCAGTTTCAAAGTGGTTGCTCGTGACTACGCTGACTAGGCGTGTCCGACAAGAGAAGAAGAGGGAAATCAACTGCTGGAGAAAGTCACGGGGCCGAACAGACTTTCATCTAGGAGTTCGTTTTTAAATGGAGAATTTGAATAGTTCATTCTCCTCCAGGTGTTATTATTCCACCAAAAAGTCACTATTCCTATAGGAACTTATAGTGTGTCTGCAGAACTCAGAATAGGGGGCTTATTATACTTTATGGTATTATTTAACTGCTATGGTATCACTATAATATTCCTGTAATATTCACATTTATACACACATTCACTGCAACCTACAACCTACTAGAACCTAGTCTTCTACTGCTGAGTGCCTTGCTCATGGGCACACTGACAGTAGTTGTTAAGGAAGGGGAGAGGCATTCCTCATTCACCAATCCCCTCACCCACATTTTCCCAGCAAGTCGTGGGTTTCGAACCAGCAACCTTCCCGGTCACAAGCCCCACTTCTCTACTCTCTGGGCCACTAGATAGGTTTCACACCTGTGTGTATACTATGCAGTAGATTTATACCATGGAAGTATTATACAGTTATACATTATACAATGGTACAGTTAGTCATGCAGTGGATAGATTTACATAAGGGAGTGTTCACTGGTCCAACTGTTCAAACTGGCAAAGTGGATTTGAATAGGCTTTATTTCCCCTTATGTCCCATTCAACAAGGTGTGAAAGACCACAAAGACCATATTCTGGATATAAACACTGCTTTGGGGAAGCAGCTGTTCTGTCCTTATCTTTTAAATGAGCAGACAGACGAGTCTCCTGTTTCTTCACGACTGTCCGAACACAAAACGCCGCTAACAAGCCAGTCATATAGCTACCAACCATGGTGAGGTGCCAAAAAACTAAACTCACCGTTCATTCTGACAGCCCGACAACAGTCGCATCCAAGCGAATTAGTTCATCACCGACACGATTCATCCCCTTCTGCGGCCATTAATCACCTCCAGGAGAAGCTAGCGAGGGGACCGCCGGGTCCATGCTGCCTCTGTGGCCGGGAGGGAGCCACTCACCCGCGGGCTGGAGGACTGATGCTCACTCGGTGAACTGAGAGGCCTGCCGGGGGGAAAGTCTAACACATTCTGACATAAAAGAGTTGTACAAAGCCTGACGAGCAGGTCAACTGCACCGAGCACGAGCCGAGGTGTGTTTCCGGAGGCATGAAGGAGGTTGTCCGAAGTGTGGTCGGCCGTTTTTGGGGGAGAAATGTGAGGTGTTTTCTTCTGTAGCAGCCCTGTGACACTGCGAAAAGCGAAACAGTAGCGTGGTCACGTGACAAAACACACCGCTGTCATATGATTCGGAAGCCGCAGTGGGATTTGTAGTCCATTCAAAGTGTCGTGGACTACAAGGTGATGTATTCCATGCAAACTGCAGACTGTGGAAACCCACCTAACTCAAGATTTGACCTTTCACTTTTTTAGGGTTGACATAAATCTTTATAATGTAAATTCATATAAGGAGCATCAAGCTGATGTCAGTTAGGTGATGATAAAGTCCTTTAAGGAAATAAATCCAAATGTTTTAATGAGAATATAATTGATTTTTGTTTATAACAGTTAATAACAGTTTATAACCTTAAAGAGCTGCTAAACCCTAAAATAATGTCATTAGTCTGGGTTTAAATGTAGAGTTTTAGTGTCACATGATGGTCTAAATGCTGTTTCAGAGGCTTTTCCACCCTGACAAGAATACAATTCTAGGGGGGAAACACTGAATACTTGTCATTTTTCAGTATCAACAATTTCTGTCAAACCCTAGTCTGTGTATATGTATCTACCTGTATGTCAGCATCTGAGATCTACCTGGCTGTTTGCATCGTGTATTTGACCCAGTCTTTTATATTACATCTCAAAATGATCGAGGATAGCATAGCATTTCTGCTGTGGTCCTGGGACTTAAAAACACAGGCTCCACAGTTTAGGGAACAAGCAGACTAGTCTCTGTCTGATCCTCCTAGTTGGTCTCTTCCATGTCCGTGGCTCCAGTGTCCAGTCCGTCTCCTCCCGTGTCTTCAGGTCCCTCTGCAGAATCAGAAAGTCCCTCGATCCCTGCAGACTCTGCGGGTCTCTTTGGTCTCCGCACTGTGAGGAGCCCTATAGCAGAAGGCCCTGCCCCCAGCCGCTTTCTTTGCTATACGCGGGACAATTAGTAATTTGGCATCCTGCGACCGGAGGACACGTGCTGGCGTTTTGTTCAAGATAGGCAGTTGCTGTTATTTCCGTTCCTTTACTGGGAAATGGAGTGGAATATGGCAGCTAAAAAACTTAGAGGATATCTAATGCAGAGCAGCGTCAGAGAACAACAGAGAATAGTTATAAAGTGACATTTTATTTTATTCCCTATAACTGAATGTATAACTGGGAAGAGAGACATCAGATAACCTGATGAGTCACTCAAGGTGTTTTGAAATCTGGACTCAGATATGGAGATGATCTGATCATTGGTCATATCTAATGTATCCTAGGCTAGAGTGCGTGTGTGTGTGTGTGTGTGTGTGTGTGTGTGTGTGTGTGTGTGTGTGTGTGTGTGTGTGTGTGTGCGTCTGCGTGCGTGCGCCTGCTTGTGTGCTTGCATGTGTAATAATTGCTGTTGTCATGTGAAAACCTCGCAGCTCCAATTTAGGTGATTTTCATGTTTTAGCTTCAGTTGAAGGATACATGGTCGTCTATGAGCGTTGGGTTTATGAAACCTTTCAAAACACACTGGATAAACTGAAAATGCATGGTGGTCAATCTGAAAACAAGGCAGTTTCTCTTAGTTCCTGAAAAGTGGACATTTGAGACATACACGATACACAATATGCATGTGTGCATGTCTTTGTGCGTCAGTAGTACTGCTTTCATCTCTGTGGAGAGGTCGATATTCCTTTTTTCAGTTGTATTAGAGGGAGTATCTCAAAAGCAGAACTTCATAGGCGAGCACCTTTTGTGCGGATGCTAAATTTTTTTGGCAGCAGAACTTAAAGGAGGCTTAGCTCTGTTTTGGCACAAGCGTTAAGTGAACTTTAAGTTTGCAGGCCCTTGTGGATTTACTGATTTACTTTACTGGACTTTACTGCTACAAATACAGATGGGAATTATGTATGGGAGAAGATGTTATAGTGACTGTGCTGATACGGAGGAGGGTGCGCCCAAGTCAGAGTCCTGATGTAAAATTCCATGACTTTTCTATGACCCTCCATAATATCGATATAGTAGATATCAATCATTGATATCTAATATAGCCTGACAAAGTCCAACCAACACAGGCAGAAGAAGTCTTTTTAAGTATATCATTATACATACATGCACAAATAATATCCAACACACAACAGTTACATTCTGTACCATAGTTGGAACAAACTGAAGAACAAACTTTGTGTTTTGATCAAGTACAGGCGTAATGACACTTCACATTTTATTAAACAATACATAGTCTATAAACAATTCCCACTTTTGCATCAGATTTGTAAACTACATTGTGATATAGGAGGCTTTAAAGAGTTAGACAAACAGTTAGACAAATACGTAAAGCTGCCTGCTCGTCACTATCAGTGCTGTATTGGCAAATAGTCCGCGTCACACAGACTGTGGTCTTCCTGCCATTTGGGATCCAGATCTTTATTATATTCTCTCATTAAGTATGGACAGTAAGAAAAGAGACGGCTATAAATAAATAAAAGATACAGGCACAGATCATCCATTTGAGATTCAACCTCTGGCCGTTACAAATCTCTCATTATTCTTTTACCCTTTATTTTTCTATTCACAATCATCACATCCTGCAAAGTCTCCAAATAAACCAAACATCATTGATAACACAATAGTGACAGATAAGACTCTTTGTGGCTTCTTTATCAGTGCTATTTGCAGTGTGTGTATGTGTGTGTGTGTGTGTGTGTGTGTGTGTGTGTGTGTGTGTGCAAAGTTGACATCTTATCTGCTAGATAAGAACATGTGGATCCAATCCAGAGAAGACCTTGATGTTGCTTAATCATTACTAGTGCAGGCTAGCACAGCTTACACACAACGTCCCTTTTAACAGAACGAAAAGACTGTCAAAGGAAACGATATGGTGATTCAGATTCAACGTCCCTTTGGTGCCATTATGCACGTTGAGTTGAATCCGGTCATATCGACAGTGTCTCTTTCACAAGCTCTTTCGATGAGGAGGCCATAGTGTTGTCATAGATGATGGAGAGCGACACATCTGTAGCCGGCTGCTGGCCGGTGTTTGAAGGCCTGTTGTTTCCATCTTTAGGCTGTGGCACCAGGTCTCTGTTGGACCTGCCAGTCCCTCTGAACGAGTTCCTGATTCTGTTGGAAAGGCGGTCGGACATGCGCCTCACAACCCGGCTGATCCCACGGTTCTTCAGCTTCATCAGAACGACGTCGTCCTCCAGTTCCTCTGGTGGTACTTCAATGTTCCCAGTGTACCAGAACACCCACCAGATCAGGCTGAAGGAGATGATGATGCCCCCCCCGTACACCAACAAGTCGTGGAAAACCACCCCCCAGAACACCCCCACCATCATAATGAACACCCCGACTATGTCGTGGGCCACCGCGAACCAGAAGGCGCACTTACAGCGGCCGACTCCTCCGTACCTCCTCTCCATGACCGGCTCAATCTGTACAGACGTTGACATGGTGGTAGTGGAGTTCCTGTCTTATCCCAAACGTTTTTTAATCCCAAAGTAGTTTCCAAATGTGGAAACAGTTCCAGGGAGCGACAGGTGCAGGCGGTGTGACGGCTCAGCTGATGTACCTGCAGCACAGTGAAGTGCACACGTGAAACAGCATGCAGTGGCACCGTTCAAAGTACAATGAACTCAAGTGGTTATCAGCGAGAAACCACATCATGTTGGTGATTGTGTCGGATGTTTAAAAGGAAAACTGACAGAATCGTGTTTCCGCCTTCCCAATGCAATCAGAGAGAGGGCCCTCTGGTGCGCCAGAATAAATGCTTTTGACCCTAGACAAAATATCTCAAGGTTTCCCTCACACAAAATACCATTTACAACCTCAACTGAAGTGCTTTCTCTGCTCTTCCTCTTCAATAATGTCCATCTTTTCCCGCTCCTGGTTCAAGCCCCTTGGCATGACCGCTTCCGCCTCAGCTTCTCCTTCAGGATGGGTATCCACACCAGCCCCACCACCACGAACATCAGCCCTACGGACAGGCAGGCTGAGGTGACGGAGTGGGATGCCTCGGTCGCCCCCGAGGACCGGAGCAGGAAGAGTACTGCGCCCGCAGCGGACATCAGAGCACCCATCACCATCGCGATGATGGGCTTGTGGAAGTAGGCCCAGCTCGGGCGCTCTGGGGCGCCGGGGTGTGGATCTGGACACAGGCTTTGCCTCACAGACTGATCTGGAAGTGAAGTCCCTCTGGTTGCCTCCATGCTTGCACCAGAGAATGATGATGGAGAACCTTCACGTAAATAGTAGAAACACCAATCACTGGACATCCATGGCTCTCTGAGATTGGCTGGGTTTCTTGTTTAATTCCTTCTTGCCCTTTGTCTCCCGGTTGCTGTGAAGAATCACTCATCCGATCCTTGTTGGAACCAGCTGTGGACGCAGCCACGTCTCACCGGTGGTGACTGTATGAACGTCTAAGTGATGCATCTCTTGTTGTTAACCCCCTGTAATTCCAGACGGCCCACCACACCCACACAACAGAGGGAGGGGTTTGGATGAATAAACAGACCCGCTCCACCTGTTGACATCACCATCATCACCGCTGACAGGCTGGCCACTTCAAATGATCATTACCATTATACTTCCCCAGTCTATCAGCTGAATACTGTATAGTACAGCGCTCTCTTTTTATTAAATGTTTGTACAATGTGGCAGAATTCATATTTGAATGTTGCAGTTCTCTGTATAACTAAGAGCAGCTTGTGCGTAGAAAACATGTTCATGTACCTGCTGTATAGAGAACATACAGCCATCTAATATAGGTGTTGTGAAGAATGCAAAGCTTCATACAGGTTGTAATCTTGCACACAAAGCATTATAGTGTGCGAGTAGCAGCTGTACAACCCCGAGTATAATCCCATTAACAATAGGCATGTTATCTGATATAGCCAGCAGCTATACATGCACCGCTCTGATGGCCGGATCCATCGTGAGCAAACACTCCTCAAGGATAATGGACTGCTGTTTACCGATATTTTTGATGTATATCCGATGAGTTTTGAAAGGTTTTCCTCTAAGATCAAGGCTGGTAGAATTTTCTCAACCCATAGAAGAGCATGTAATCCTTCAATTTAAGTAAAAACATGACAATCACCAAACTTGGAATTTAAAAGTTTTCATTCAACAATGATCATTTATTGGTTATATGAAGAGCAGTTATGGGCCAGCATTGGTCCGCAACCTTTTTGGCTCGCAACTCCAAAAATGAAGCGATACAAACTTCTGTTACAGGTGTGAACAGGCAGAACTTTGTCATATTATTTACTGGATTCATTATTGGCAGAAACCTTGAGGCGGCAAACACGCATAATTAATGAGGCGGCATATTTTTCCATCAAGTAGGAAACAATATCTAATATCCAAGCATTTTCCATGTCCCATTCAAGAACCATTTTTATTGCATGGCAAATTATAATTCCATCTATCATACATTAATTGTTACTGGCAATAACCATTGTTTCATAAACGTGGACAACGGATAATTACAGATCAGTACGTTTTATGATCTGCTTTATTCTAGCAAAAAGACAAGGAAAGACGAAACAGATTGAATATATTGACCAGTCTATGAACAGGCTGGTCCTGTATACTGTATCAAAAGTCCATGTTGAGATGTTATGTGCAGGGACAGAAGGAGAAGGAGAAAGAGAAAGAGAAGCTCCACTGAATCATTTGGATCTAAGCACTTTTCGTTTTAGTTTCTGAGAGGGAATCTTGCCAGCCTTCTTGGTCAGTTTGGCTTTTGTTCCTTTCTTCTGTACGGCAGGTTTGGGGGCTTTCTCCAGCTGCTTCTTTGTGGGTGGCTTTTATAAAAAACAAATTTAAAGAGGAAATGAGAACAAAACATCCTCAGTCCACTTATATATAAGACACAGAACTGCTTGGATTATTTTAAAATGAGAAATCACATTTGTAATCAAAGCAGAAGACTTCACAAATTACTAGTTTAAAAAAAATGATTAACATATTCTAAAGTATTTCAACCTAGCAGTTGCGTGTGGTACTGACCTCCAGTTTAGGCTTTTTGCTAGGTGTTACTATGGGAACCAGCTGTGGGATCTCCTCCTCCACCTTCTTCTTCTTCTTCTCTTCCTCCTCCACCTTCTTCTTCTTCTCCTCCCCCTTGTCCTCAGGAGCGGTATCCGTCTTTGTATTCTCGGCCTGGTTCTTCTTGGCCTGCTTCTCGGCTGCAATGCGCTGCAATTCACAAATACATGAACCGGTTGTTTTTAAGACTGTTTCAGTCAATCAGACTCAGACACAAGACATAAAGGGTTGAGTAGAAAGTCTTCCACACCTTTTCCCTGGCAGCCTGGGCCTGCGTCTGTGCGTCCTCCAGCACGGTGAGGTGAGTGAGGTCCGAGGTGTAGATGGGCAGGGCCACTGATGTTTGGCTCTTTAAATGGATGAGTTTTATCACTGGTCCTTGCTGCAAATGACAATACAGGGTAATTAAGCTAGAACAAACCAAAGACGAGATCCATTTCAATTTGCCTACCAACCTAACAGATCTGTGGCTGATGCCATCTCCCTGGCCCGCCATACTACTCTAGAACACCTAGATAAACGAAACGCATATGTCCGAATGGACATAACTGGAATGTTTGTGGACTATAGTTCTGCTTTTAATACAATTGTTCCCCCAAAACGTATTGTGAAGCTCAGAGCCTTGGGTCTTTGCAACTCTCTATGCGATTGGATTCTCGATTTTCTAACTGGCAGGCCACAATCTGTTAAAGTCGGCAATGCTCTCTCTTCCACAATTATTCTCAACACAGGTGCTCAGCCCACTACTTTACTCTTTGTTCACACGTGACTGTTTTGCTAAGCACACCACAAACTGTGTAATTAAATTAGCAGACGACACCACTGCGATTGGTCTGATTTCTGACAATGATGAACGTGTTTATAGGAGGGAGGTGCAGGACCTG
>OMLI01100725.1:0-11537 GCA_900302605.1 Rondeletia loricata
TTTTAATTAGATGGTATGCTGCTAGATTTTATTGTTTAAGGGTACAAGCAATGAGGCCAAGTATTTTGGACTATGCAGAAGCAATTATGCCAATTCTTGCAATAATGTAACTGAAGAAGAGTTACTTACTTGATTTGAACAAATTTTGCATTTTGGGAGTTTCATTGTGTTTGAGTTGGTTGAGGGAAAGAAACCTCCTGTCCTGCTGTACTTGAAGTCAGTTTATATTTTCACTTTGTGCAGCTTGATTTTATTGTATTTCATGAAGTGTTTTTCAGACATGGAAGTAACTTCAGAAAAGGTTTTGCATTTTTTTCTATTCTATAGTTTTGCACAATAAATGTTCTTAAAATACCTCTGTACTATGTGAAATATGTCCTAGTAATACAAGAGTACAGTAATAGCTGCCATACCAGTGTTTTACCCCTTCAGAAGCATTTATATAGAAATTTTAAGATAAATGAATATACCGTGATATATACCGTTACCGTCTATGCTTCAAATTATACCATGATATAAATTTTAGACCATACCGCCCAGCCCTACTATCGATTGGAATAAACTCATTTAAATCCACTAATTTCCACAAATATCAATGTAGATATGTCAACAAACACGACATGGACAATGCTCTTGAAAAGAACAACATGTTTGCAGACGAAGTGGAAGACTTCTGACATGAGTGAATTGCCTGTACATTCATCAATACTACTGAACTTCCTGGATTGAGTCACTTCCTTTGCTTAACAGGAAACTGAAAATACTATATCAAAATAAAAGTCCACAGTTTAGAGCTTGTAAATATTAACCACTAGGGGGCGCCAAATGCAAATGAAACCACCAGGCAACAACCACTACTGCAATGCCACAATATAACTGCAACAGAACAATTATATTTCCTCGCTAGCTCTATTCTGTTCTACTCTACTCTGCTCGACTCTAGTTTGATCTACTCTACTGTACTACTCTACCCTTCAACTCTACTCAAGTCTGCTCCGCTCTACTCTACTCTACTCTACTCTACTTTACTCTACTCTATGCTACTCTTCCTTTCTCCCAACCCCTCTGTAGTAAATACCAACCTGCGTCCTAAGTGGGTGGCATGTGCAGTGGCATTCCTTCAGACTAGCTTCTAATCCCTGTCATTCAACTGCTGACATTTTCCTTTACAGCTCTGTGCCAAAACAGGCCTGATACACAGATTAGGTTTCTGCCGGATCCAATTGAAGCTGTTTTTCTAGCTTAGTACCCGAGGTTCAAGAGTGATTTTTAGAGAAGTGTGGGAGATTAGAGTAAAATTGGAGAGAGGGGAAGAGAACTGTAATTGACAGTTGACATTGTCTTCCATGTGTTTCATGAGCCTTGCAGCAAACTAAACCAATGGTAATTAATTGTAAATTGTCACAAATACATTGGGGTGAATGGAGAAATTGACCAGTTTTTCTCAATTTCTGGAAAGATAGCTATTTAGAATTACATTTATGGTATTTAGGGTTACTAAAGGACACTGGTGATATGTGGTTTGAGGACTACTACTACTGCTACTACAACTACTATTACAACTAATAATACATTTATTTTACTTTACTACTTTTCAGAGCATAAAAACAGAAACATAATGAAAACATGGGAGCTATCTTAAAGGTCTTGCTCTGTATTCTGTCTTAACTGGGAGTGTCTGAGTTGAAACAGTCTGATGATGAATTCATGGGGGGAGCTCCTTGGTTTTCTGGCAGCAAACACAACAACACAAGCCACACAGCTGTGGGACACTCTTTCTGGGTCCCTCCCTCTCTCTCCATCCCCCCATCCCTTCCTTCACCCATCGTTTCCTAGAAGCATTACCTCACACCACATTAGGCAGAGATGGAGGTGTCACCTGGGGAGTGTGTTTGAGTGTGTTTGAGTATCTGTGTGTGTGTGTATGTGCTTGTGTGTGAGAAAGAGAGAGAGAGCAAGAGAGAGAGAGAGAGAGAGAGAGAGAGAGAGAGACAGTGAGTGTGTGTCACTGAACATTTGTGTTTAAATGTGCCATTTAAACAGTTTAGGGTGGAGCACAGTCTCTCTCTCTCTCGCTCTCTCTCTCTCGCTCTCTCTCTCTCTCTCACACACACACACACACACACACACACACACACACACACACACACACACACACGTGTAATCAAAGATGCTCTGCTAAATCTCTCTCTCTCTCTGTCCCTCTCTCTGTCTCTGTCTCTCACGTGTAATCAAAGATGCTCTGCTAAATGTGGACACATCACTTGCAGGATCAGATCAGTCACTCCTTGTGCTATTACAGCAGTTTGTATTCAGCAACTTTCTGATATTAAATGTTCATGGTTTGAGATATTTGTCCCAAAGCGGACAATTAGCTTTGCAACAGTAAGTAAAGCACAAGGACAAAAAAACAAAGCCAGCCAGGTCTACAACAGCATGTACTATATAATGATGGATAAGTCCAGTGGATCATCTGAGGTCAGGGAAGCAACTATTCACAACACTGAACAGCAATGAATTTAGCTAACAGTTACCTAAATGAAGGGTATGAGAAAAATAAAATCATCCTTTAGGGAGAGGTTGCTTTTACCAAAACCATAAAATACTGAGAGCATAACTCAGCAGGTTATGACTGCTGCTGGTCATCTAAACATCCTCAAGGCTGGAGCATGTGAGAGTGGCTGTGTATACCATTAGTCAAAATATTGTAAAACAGCCATGATTAAAATGTCACTGTCTAACCGGGCCCACCCAGAGGGAATGGAGCAATTAGACTGAGAGTGGTTTCTCTTTCCATCTCTTGCTATCTGTGTGTTACGCACTCTTTCTCCCTCCTCATTGTGTCTGCTGGTTTTCCTGGACCTCAGATGACTCCTCTACAGGAGTCCTACAACTAGTCTCTCCCTCTTTCTCTCTCTGTCTGTCTTTTCTCTCTCTCCCTGTGTCCCTGTCTCTCTTTTCCCCTGTGTCATCTTTGGCTGCAGTTAAAATGTATGTTTCAATGCGACTCCTATCATGCAATCAGGCCAGGATGCATTGAGCACAAACTCCATTGAAAACTGCTATTTTCTGGCTTTCTATAGACTTATCAGACATTTGGGGTATGAGGTGATAGACACATTTCTAAAATACATTTTATTAAGACTTTCCAGACATGTATCTAAGTAAAACCCTGCTCTATTTCCCACCTTTACAAAACAGTCCTACTTTAGTCCTTTACTGGACATAGTCCATCATATCACAGGTTATGATTTGATGACATTTGTATGTTCGACCCACTGTTGTCTCACCCCTCACACCAAACTCAATAGCTACAGCAGCTGGTGGCTAGCAAAGTCAAGGGAGTAAAGTATAGCAGATTGCTTTGTAATAAATTGTCGAAGAGGCAGTCCACAGTAAATAAAATCCCCATCGGAAAAAATTTTCACCAAGATGAGTATCCTACTAGCCTATCACATTTAACCCAGATATGTTTGCAGTGTGCATTGCCAGAGGGATTGCTGTTTACATTTTTCAGTTTTCAGTTTCAAAATGGTGTTGCTCGAGTAGATACGTTTATTGTTTGTTTCTTGTTAAGCTTATTAGTGTTATCCTGTAGCCTGCTAGTAGCCAAGCCAACATTAGCTAAAGGTTAGACCTTTTACAACTCTAGTTTAGAGTAGTCTTTTGGTAGATCTTGCCATTTGCCTCTGAATGGCCTCTGGATCCAACTTTTTTGACTGCATTTTCTGTATTTGTTTTGTTAATATTAGCTAGTTAGCTGCATTTGTATGCAAAATACACATATACAATGTTATGGGTTTAATTAACCACTGAGATGTCAATAAAAATAGTCTTCAGAGATCCCACCCACATAGAAATTTTGTATTTTTGCAAACATATAAAAAAAAAAAATTTAACGAATTTGAGCATATTAATTCGTCTTTATAGGCATATTCACAGTATAACACAAAATTAAAGTCATTGAGGTTCAAGTTGACACGTCTAGACACAAAATGGGATTTTGCTCAAATTTATATGGGGTCTTCAATGCCAGATAAGGAAGTGGTTGGAATTCTACATCGTCCGGACGTGATCAAGCCACAATATGGTTCCTCTCAATACGTCAGTCCAGCTCCAGTTACACCCCCAAAAAGACCCCCACTGTCTCTTATGGCATGTTAGGCATGTCTCCAACCTGGATGAGTACACTGTACGGCAGTGTTTGATCATCTCTGGGTACCCAAAAGGGATCAGAGGTATTTTTTTTGGTAGGTCCACCCATGGCAAGAGTATTAGTATGTTTATCCTGGGTTACATTTTTTTTAAAATGTGACTATTATTAAGAGCCCCTGTTTATTTTCTTTTTCTTACTCTGAGTGCACGTTCATGTCAGAGTGTTGAGGGGTGTGTGTGTGCACGTGTGTGTGTGAGGGTGATTACGATGTCATGACGTCTGCTGGTGTTAGGGCTGAACCTGAGAAACACACACACACACACACACACACACACACACACACACACACACACACACACACACACACACCATTTAGACACAACACCCCCCCTCTCCCAAACACACACGTTCCCACTTCCCTCACTTAAATGCACATAGGGGACTCACACATTCACAAGCACACTCACACACACTCACACACACTCACACACACGTGACTCCCAGTAAATGGCCCTTCAGAGTATGTGTCAGCGTGTTTAGGGGGACTGTAGGGACTTCCCCAACTGAAGCTTACTGTACGTCAGCAACAACCACATCAAACTGCAAGTCTGCTAGCTGAGTCTTCTCTATATGTGTGTGTATTTCTGCATCTGTGTTTGTGTGAGCAAATGTGTGTTTTGGGCCATACATGTCTGTGTGAACATATGTGTGCGTGTGCGTGCGTGCACATATGTATTTGGTGGATTCAGCTAGAGCCTTTAAACTGTGTGTGCAGACACCAACAGACAGACAGTTATATACATAACAGTTAAGGAGAGCTTTTCAGAAAGAAATGTATTTTCTTATGTAATGATTGATAGAGTAACATTCAGGGATCGAGAGTGTCTTGAAATTTCAATGGGCGAGGAGATTTGCAAGCCCTGAGCACCTGGCGAAGTAATCGTTGAGTCATTTCAACCCCGCAAATATAGGATTTTGTGCTATTTTGTCCTATGGGGCAGTAGAAATCTTACTTATTGCACCTTTAACTTATCATAAAACAAACCAGGCTTTAAATTAAAATGACTTTGTTGTCATTATAAGTACAATATGTTTATATTGTTGTAACATTTTTACTATACAGACATAGTAACTTGACTTAGTAAGACTTAATAAGAGTAACTTGACATCGGGTGTATGTAAAACACATGATTAAAGGTAGGGCTATACAGCATATATTATCCTATCATATAATATTTAAATAAATCTATAAATAAATACATACATACATACATACATCTATACATACATACATACATACATACATACATACATACATACATAAATAGGTTAAATTAAAAAAACGTTAAAAAAATTAAATATGACCTTCACTGCATGCAACATCCACCCGTTCATCTATGGGTCCATCATGATGAATTCCAGTGAAATGTTAGTCTTCTCACGATTTTGAAGGTGTCCTAATGTACTTGCCTGTATAAATCACTAAGTCACTTATTGCTATTTATATATTGCACTATTTATGTTTTTATTTCAGCGCTTCGACTCCACACGTGTTTGATTTCCATCTCGAACAAGAGGACCACAATGGAAATAAGTCTTGGACTTTATTGTGTTTTATCCTCGGTTGTTTTTATCCATGTGTATGTTTTGTATGTACACTGTGTGGTTTCAACCCAATAAAACTAAACTAAACTAAACTAAATAAAAAATGACAAAAATGATTTCTGACCTTAAGAAGAAAACCAAAGCTGTGACTCAGCACCATTCCTATCCCTAGATGCTCATATGTGGTGGGGGTCCTTCAGCATTGCTAATCTTCTCTGGCCATGAGGGTCTCATGTCTCATCTTACTTGTTAACATGAGTGGTTAGTCATGGTGCTGCATCATGCTGCATCAAGGGAATCTGTGAGGTTTGTATGAGACAGTCATCTTTATCCATCTCTTCCATTTATAGACTGTAATTTGATTAACTCTTTTATAATAATCTATAGCTGTATTAACTAAATTTTTCCTAATGGAATAGAATATTTGGGTCTGTAAATTTACAATTAAAATCCCTATTCCCCCTTCAAACATTTGTCCAATCCAACAAGGTTACCACCTATTTTATCAAATCTGATTACTGTGTTAATTTTATTATTATTATTATTAATAATAACCATAGCAGCTTACAGGTACTGTTTCTGGTTATTAGATTATTGCAGTCCCACTGCATGTGATTAATTATTCCCCAACACTGAGCACCACTCCTATCCTTCCACACTTGCTAACCAGTGGAGGTCATTCAAAATTACTTATCATCTTTGATTTATTAACATGTGTGGTTAATCGTGATATTGCATCATGGGAATCTGTGTGAATGTGTGCGCCTGTTTGAGGCGCTGACCTCTGTATTGATCTCGATCTCTCCCACAAAGGCCGACTCCATGCCAAAACCTCTGGTCTGTATTAGACAGGGAGGGGCAGAGGTGGGGATGGAGAAAGAAAGAAAGAAAGAAAGAAAGAAAGAAAGAAAGAAAGAAAGAAAGAAAGAAAGAAAGAAAGAAAGAAAGAAAGAAAATGATTTCTGGTGTACATTTTAGCAGATGTAATACAAAACTATTTTAGCACACAGTGAAAGACTGAAATTCCTCTCAGGGTGGAGCAGTAAGGTAACAGTAATTCATGTTGAATGCTGTGCATGCCATGAACATTTTTGACTTTAACAGGATTTTCAAAGTCACTTTTATGTTTAAAAAAAAGCGTCATTTAATATATGGAATTCATGTTTCTATGTTTCTGGATGTATTCCATATTCAGTGTAACTGACTGGCTGTAGACTCCCTCTAATCATTCACATATGTCTCCACACACACCATCACTTGGCATCCATCCATCGAAAACAACTGTCAGGAGGCATACCGTCATCTGTTTTATATCACATCATCTTGTAGTAAATATTATCAGTGTTCTGCAGAAAATGTGTTTTCTCTGCTCAGCAGGTGAGACACCACAGCAACACCACTACCACACTGCTAGAGAGAATGTGGAATCACAAAAACATAAGAAAGATGCCCTATTTCTCTCTCAAACCTCACAAAAAAATGCTTTTGTCCATTGTAAAGTATCCACATAAAAGTTTTAATGCTGCACTACAACAGCAAGGGCAGCAACGTGGTCTAGTGGTTAGAGTTACCATCCTGTAACATAAAGGTCACAAGTTCGGTCCCCAGAACAGACGTGTGCCCCGTCAAAGTGTCCCTACCTGCTCAGTCATGTGAAGTCCCTCTGTATCAGATAAATGCTGAAAATGTAGATGTGGAAGTGAAAATCGAACTTACCTCCTTCTGATGGAAACCATTCAAATTCCTAAACTCCTCTGAAATTACTTACGTTTCAGTAGGATTGGGGCAGGGATGCAGAGCTGTATCTGTTTCAGTGTGTCAAAATGAATTGTTAGTGTTTGTCTTGTAAACCAATTATGCTTACAATTTCTATTTGAAAATATTCAGATCACTGGAGGCTAATATCAATTAAAATAATTTAAATATAACTAATATAAATCTAAATAAGGACAACATCATCAAAATCCTGCAGAAAACCTCTGAAAGCTCAACCTTTCAGTGGTTGAGAAAAAACTGGATGGTTTTCCCATTGAGGGCCACACAAATCTGCAATGCTTTTTCAGTAGGTGGGCTTGGTCACACAAGGTCATGAAGCATCTCCTACAAGGGGGAAGAAGAAAATCCCATTTCAAAACCTTACATTTTTCTACAATGAATTTTTTTTTTTTATACAAGCCTTTACTCATATTTTCCCCTTCACCATTTACACAATGTGAAATGAACAGGAGGTAGTCACCCTCAGCTGAGGTGACAGAGGTCCATTCAGGTGTGTCGTCAGGTAGTTTATCCTGTGGAGACGTAACGGACAAACCAGCCATATCCTGCTATTTACCGTCTAACTCTCTTCCTCCCTCTCTCTCTTTGTCTCTTTCTTCCTCTCTCTTTCTCTCCATCTTTCTCTTTTTCTTTGAACACACACTAAAACATTTGCACTCCCCCTACACACACACACACACACACACACAAAACCACCAGTGTTGTGCTGGCTGTCAAAGTGTTTGTATTCGTTGTGGTTTACTGAGTGTTTAGTCTAGAATAACACATCAGCTCGCCAAAGCCAGCCAGCAGTCTCAAAGCTTAAGTGTGTCAGTGCAGATCACAGCCTCAAGGGCCTAGTTTGGCCTTGGACAGCTACACTGAGAACTTGTGCACGGCAAAAAAAGTTATCCATCTTAACAAGCAATTTCATCGTTCATTCAGTATTGAACACTTACCTCTGTTAAAATTCCCTCGCTTCCCAATCATGTCAAATTGTTACAAGAAAGAAAGAAAGAAAGAAAGAAAGAAAGAAAGAAAGAATATTCTTGAAGCAAGCTGAATTGTTTGGAAAAGTGGTCATTCCATTGGCAGATTTATTTTTTCCATGTGCTTTCAAGAAAAATACAATTCTATGACTGAATACAAGATTAAAGGGAGGATTCAAGATATTTAGAAGTCTATCCTTTTGATCACCACTTCAAACCACTGAAATAGTTTCTCTCAAAATTGTATGCAAGTACTTTCAAATATTTATATTCTCACTAGTGTTACATCTTATGGAAGTAAATTAAAAAGCTTACATGCAATTTTTAGATAAATTGTTTCAATACCCATTGAAAAAACGACGGTGCATCTGCTAGCAATCTCTCAAAAACAAAAACACTGCAGTGACATTTTTTTCATCTCATAAGGGAGACATTGAATGATCAATACGACCGGCTTCTAAAACAAATCCTGAACCTTCCTGTTACTGTAAGTTACCAGGTAGGACTGACATTTTTGGGAGTCTGGGAGGGTGAGAGAGAGCAGGGGTGAGTTTCCCAAACAGATTTAGTGCCCTGATCCCTCCCAGTCTATTGTTACACTAAGTGGATGGAGGGCTGAGGGTTTAAAATGTTACTGAGCTTTTGGGAAAGTCACCTACTGCACTCTTTCGCTTGGGAATCAAGGGAACTTATGTGTGTAAAAAAAAAAAGCCTGGCTTCTCATACCTCTTTCACATTCCAGCCCATGTTGACTGAACTCTGTGTATTCAGTTTGGTAACCGCGATCCAAAATCCAAATACTAAAACAATTGTTCCGAGAGTGGAATCCTTCATAGGGTTCAAAGGGGTCCCGAGCAAAATGAGGAATTGTTAATTTTAATATGATTCTATTCCCTAGAAGTTAGCACACTAAGAGCACGTATAAGAATGATTATTCTTTTCACACGTTTGACTCCCCGACTTCATAAATGATATTGTCATTCAGTTATCTAACAAGAAAAATATATCAAAAATCTTAGGGACAGGACAAATAATTGATATTCACTGAGAGAGAGAGATAGAGAGAGAGAGAGGGTCTGTTAGGGCTGAAGCAGAGGAGTGGCCTGTCTGTCTACCATCCATCCCTTCTCTCTCACCTCTGTCCATTTCAGTGAGATCTTCCATCTGTGTGTCTTCTACATCTGTTAATACTTCCTCTCTCTCCCTGGCCAGGAGACAATCAGTCATTATTAGGTTGTCCTAATGGGTCTCTACTTACAGTAAAAGCCTAAAAGCTCCAGACTAGCATACATCAAACACACACACACACACACACACACGTCCACACTCATTCAAGCTATCTGAGGGAGTAGGCTACTTGAGAAGAGCAGGTCCTCAGCGGAGCCATCAGAGTAAGCAGACAGACAGATCTCCTCTGACAGTCACTCTCCCAGCCGTTTTAAAGCAGCAAGATTATCTTTCAAACGCTGACATAAGTCCAGGAAGAGCCTGTGTCCACTATTTTGCTAGCTGCATTCAACAGATGCTTGGGGAGGCGCTAGTCGTGGTGACTGTAGAAAACATTTTGTAAGTGCCTGGCAACACTGCTGCTTCACTTTGAAACGTGGCAAGCTTGTGCAGCAGTGATGTTTTCATATTTGGACTTATTACGCATATTAAAAGGGAAATTGTCTTACTGCGCTGGAAAATAAATTGTCTGGTTTCAAGAAATGTGAAATATGAAAACAGGAGCTAAAATCTCTTTCTCAGCTTGTCACTCTTTGCAGTATTTCCATGAAAAACATGAAGAAGAGAGGCCAGTGCAGTAAAGACAGCTCTCATGCTGACAAGTAGTCAGAGACGATGACCAGCACTACAGAATAACTCTCTAGGTACTTGCTCCGTTGCTATTTAGCAGCCAACATAGTATCCCTGTGATTCCTCTTCATTGTCTACTCAAGGACAGCACATGACAACATGACACTACTTTTGTTCTCTAAGGCTTTACCATCGGCCTGGTGAGTAGATCCTACATTTTCCTGTGTGTGTGCTTGGCCATTATTCAATGGTGTGCCTATAATCTATACTGTGTTCCATAATGGGAGAGTTTATCCCACAGTAAGAAGAGGTGTGGTGCATGATGTAAAGCCATGAAAATGAGGAAGACATCAATTCCACACACACTCTCAAGGGGAAAATGCAGAGGGTAGGAAACTGGCCTCTATAAAAAGTTAAATGAAAAACAGACACCCACAATGTTTTTGAACATTGTCAATGAAACCAATAATATCAAAGTGTTTTTCCTAATAATCTTTTAACCATTGAACTGTTTCACCTGGTCAGTAGGTGGCGCCTACATGCTGGACAAAAGGGACTTGATGACCCATGGTCATGTACAACACAGAAATAATCATGGGCTTATGTTCTGAAAAACAATCTAGGCTTTGTTGGGTTTTATAGTGTTATGTTATAAAAGTGCTTTGTAACAGCTGAGGATGATATAAATGTCATCCTCAATGTAACTAAGGAGCCTGTTCAAGGTTTAGCAGAGAATTACAAGATCAACATTTTTCCAGCTAGCATTGAACTACTGCTGTAATAGTCTGATGAACATTCTAAGCTTCTGAGAAATACAGACACACATGCATGCTAACACACACACACACACACACACACACACACACACACACACACACACACACACACACACTGGATTGCAGCCTGTCACACATAGAAAGTCTGATTCTTCAGGCCTTCAGGAACCAGGAAGTCCCCTTGTTGTTCATGAAACATCTGGAGCACAGAATCCCTGAATCCCGGTTTCCCCTGGCAACACTAAATCAACGGCCAGCCCCACTGTCTGCTCTAAGTGTATGTGTGTGTGTGTGTGTGTGTGTGCGTGTGTGTATCTGTGCATGCGTGTGTTGTGTGTGAACAGGTTTGTTCTGTAAGTGGCAAGCTTTAATGAAGGGATGTATTGGGTGGGGAAGGGGGTTGGGGTGGAAGTGGTATGTGCCTAAATGTTATGGTGCCCATTTTGCATCCCTCCTAGA